>BNCP01000030.1:1280000-1547216 GCA_019650235.1 Volvox reticuliferus
CCTGGCTGCGGCGCCATTGCCTGCCTACCCCATGATATTGTGAAAACGTGAGGGAGGCAGGGAGGGACTGATCACTGCTGTGTAACAATTGCGTGATCACTCGGTAACATACATAACGAGAAAGATGTAACGACGGAACACAAGATTCCGATCCCGATCCACTCTCTTCCGATAGATGGCTTATTGTTTTTCCGTGCGTCTTGCCGCCCTATGGCACCAGAAGGGGGTTAACCCCCCCGTAGATGTTACACAGGCGGGTAAGGGAGAGGGTAGCAGTAACCGATTAATTACTATTAGGGCGCATACCGTACAGCGGTATACATACATCTATCCGGTACAAAGCAGTACATAGTTACGGTTATGGCTGTACAATCCGGTACATGATATCCGTACATGGTCGGATCTCCATCACCAATCCTCCAGATGGTTCAGGAGCCGTCATCTAATGGTACAACATTACCACATCTGCGCCTATGCCGTACTGCAAGCGAGTTTATAATCCCAGGGAAGACCCTGGTGTTTATCAACACCTCCATCTCGGTTTAGTCGTCTCTCCTAAGGTGCCAGGTAGGCTGTTACAAGAAAACTGAGGATCAGAAATTTGTGTAGCTGTGTGTGTGTGGGGGGGGTTGGGGCGTAAACTTACGTATGATGACGCCATGCTGTACGATGAAACATATGGATCCCGTCCGTTTGCACGACAGTCCGTAATGCAGAGCAGGCTCCTGACCGGGGCCTTCCTGTTGCTGCCTATTGGAACGGATTACCAATTGATACTGTAGTGCTCACTCGGTTACGTAATAGCAATAATGCGAGTTGATAGGATATAACCAACCGACGAGTTCTACACTTAATAGATAGACTTATATAGTCCAGCTGTCACGCGGTTACCAGCCGCACCGAAAGTACTACAGGCGCGCGATAGAAACTAACCTCAGGAACCGAAACACTCCTGATAACAAAACCAGAAACGCTGGTATACCCACGATAGCTCATACAACAAAACCCAGCAGGTGGAATAACCTGATACGATAATAAAGTTAGGGTTAGTTATGAGTGCTAACCGCAAAGTGTGGCTCGTGTACGAACCGGGATAAAACCCAAATTCCTAACACTGCCACATGCTTAACAGAAGGGGGCATTAGCAGGGAAGGAACTGCCGTTGTTGGACATTTTGTTTCACTTCTTAGTTGCGTCAAAAGTGTTTTGCTTCTGCAGTGTCCCCTCTCCATGAGGCGATGGTTAAATAGTTCTACCTGTTGTAATAAACCAAATAAAGAAGCAAAAGGTAACGAATATTGATGATAATAATAGTATAACCAAGACCAGTAGTAGTTATCTCCGCTGCCCCATGGCAAAATTTTGTTCCTTTACCGACGTCTCGGGAAGAACTGCCGGCAGACAGACATGAGCACATCCTGGGTGATGCGGTGGTTGCGGTGATGGATTAGGCTAATAAGGCACCTCCATCTTGCCTTCCGCATTTTGCCCTTTGCAGCTGATGATTTATCGATAGTATCGAATATTTCGAGGTGTTGTTACGGCGCTGGATTCGAAGTACATCTCGTTTTACATTTTCATTTTAATGTATTATTAAAAATATTTTTGTCATGATCGTATGTGTGAATGCAGTGCAGATAATATATGACGCGGTGCTGGATGAACGGCTGACCGGCCCCCGGGTCACTTTCAATGTCGTCCATCCCCCACCTGAAATCAAAAATGTTAAATATTACTTTAGTAATTTTACCTGAAAACCCGTTTTAATGGTTCCGCCTCTTCCTTCGGCGCGTTAACCAGCCGGCAACCAACCAGCCGGCAACCAACCGCGCCTAACCGCCTAACGACCGCCCATTGCTGCTCCGAAGGTTGTTTTCAACTCCTTGGCTCGTAATCCGTTATGTGGCACCTTATAACTTCCAGGTAAATATTAAAGATAACATAAAATAAGATCTGTTAACGGTTGCGGAATCTGCCAGAGAGAAAGGCGCCCGGTCCTCGCCGTACTAATTACTCCTTTCTCATCTCTTACTCCTTTCTGCTGGGTGTACATGTATGAGCGTGCATGTGTCGCATGGAATACAATGGTCATATGTCGTACATGTAACTGTACGTGATCAGCAACACGCGGCCCCCACCCCTCCGCAACGCACGCGCGCACACACAACGATGGCCGTTGGAGGACCTACACGGATGCGCGCGCGGGCGCGTGTATATGTGTGTATGTATGTGTCGTACATATACGCCCTTTTTGTCTCCTTGCCATTCGGGGACATCCTCTGTCCCTTCTCTCCAAGCAGGACAATTTGGAGGACATCGAGCGCGGCTATCTGAACATGGTGACGCCGATTGTGAACTTCGTTCAGGACACCGCGTACAAAGTCTTCAACATCGCCGACGTGACGGTACGAATTCCGCCATTTGCCAAAAATGGCGTTTTTGTTTTCAGGGCTGCTTTGTGCGCAATAGTAGCGATATTTGTTTACTTCCTCGAACTGACTCTTCATTAGTCAAAATATACGTTTTGTGATCCAATAATAGTTTGAGTTTTAGTGTCTTCAGCCGACTCTGGGAACTATTTAGAAGTAGATGTTCTTTAGCAACGACTCATGGTGACCCATGGTGACCCATGGTGACCCATGGTGAGGAGGTGGGGCGATGACGACGGGGTTTGCCGCTGGTGCGTACGGACGTACCCCTGTGGATGTATGTATGTATGTCCTGTCTGACGCCGCCGCTATCATAATGTACGGCCTCGTACAAGGTCCAGCTGCCCGTTTTTGGCTTCCTATCAATTCTTTCACGTCGTCATTCGTTATCCGCCGCCACTGGCCCCACCGCTTCCGCCTCCGCTGCTGTCTCCACCGCTTCCGCCACTGTCACTACCGCGTCCGCGTCCGCGTCCGCGTCCGCCGCCGCCGCCCTCGTCCGACCCCCTTCGGCACCTCGACAGGCGGACTGGACCCTCAACACGGCTGGCCATATCTACCACAACGGCTTGAGGGGCCTGGAGCTCACCTTGGACTGGGCCCTGCTGCAGGCGGAACATCGCCTCCGCATCCTCAAGGTGTGTGTGTGTGCGTCTGTGTGTGTGTGTGTGTGTGTGTGTGTGTGTGTGTGTGTGTGTGTTTGTGTGTGTGTGTGTGTGTGTGTGTGTGTGCGTGTGTGCGTGTGTGCTTCGAGAGGGAGGACGACGCGGGGAACTATGTTCGTACAATTTTGTACAAAACATCATGAAAAAATAAAGTACGTTAAGATAGTTCAAAGCCGCGGGCCGATCAGTCGTTAAGCTTGCATCGTCTCACCTGGCGCGGGTGGGGGGAGAGGGCCTGGGGGGAGAGGGCTTCGGTGCCGCCACCGTCATCACCAAAGCCAATACCCAAACACACACACACACACACGCTCCCTCTCTCGCAGGATGAAGGGTTCAACGGCATCTTGGAAGCACTGTCGTACGATCTCCGTATTCCTGAAGACCGGCACCGCAAGGCCACGGGGCTTATGGCGAGTATGCCGATGACGACTGACAAAGTGATGTGAAGACGCGGGGAAGGTGGGGTGGGGGAGGGGGGAGGGGGGAGTGGATGACGCCAGCCTTGTTGATGACGGTGTGAGGACGACGATGACGATGACTTACTTCGTGTACGGGAGTAGGAGGACCTAGATGCAGTGGAGTATGCCGTCACGCCGTACTGTGTTTTTTGAAGAAGTGCTGAGTCCATTACGATGTACGGTCAGCATACAATGCCGTACAGCACCGTTCAATGCCGTCACGCCCAGTCGTTATTCCTTCGATCTACCTGCCGAGTAAATTGCTTTTTTGATAACGATAAGGAACAGCCTAAAGCCGTGCGGACAGTTTGTTTGAGACGTATGGGGTGATGGTGATGGTCGTGGAAAGCGAGATGGTGGTGGTAGTTGGTGAACGGTTGGTGTATTGTGGAAGAGGAGGTCTCGGGGGAGATTTCGTACGGCAATTGTTTCGAAGGTACCAAGCTTATTACTTCACATTTGCTTTTCCTTAACCCAAGCATTGCATGCTGCGGTGAAGCTTCTTGATGGTGGCGGAGCAAGGGAGTGAAGGGTGTCTTCGGGACTAATCGACTGCGCCCTGATGTCGCCACCGCCGCATCGTTGAGAACAGCTTCTTTGAGATTCTACAGAAGGTCCCTTTGCTCCGGAAGGACTCCGAACCATGATGGGTGTTGACCGTGCCGTACCGCATCGTACTGCGTTATGCCATGCCATGCCATGCGTGGAAATGTATGTACAACATGACATGACATCACATCGCATTCGAAGTGCATGTGGGGTCTGGTTTCGGGGCAACATCTCTCTGAGTGAGACGTCTTCGTGCGCTGCTGCGCGATGTGATGAAGTGGCAGCTCCGCGGAATGCCGAGGGAGGGGGGAGTCGCAGAGTTGTGTTGTTGTCGGGGGATGTACTCGTCGCAGTCGGGGAGGAGGGATTATGGAGGGGGGGGACGATGGCGGTGGCGGCAGTGTGCTCAGCTAAGGGCAGCACACACGGGGAGTCACGCCATGGACGCTGCCGGGATGTTTCATCAGGCCCCGATTATTGTCACGCCATGACGGCTGGCGCCAGATTTACCGGCGGCATGCGATGCCCCAATGCACAAGTTTGCGATGATCAGACGCATCCTCGGATGAGGCGTCACGAGGCGTATCCTGTTGCCGCCTCACTGCCTTCATATGTATGCCAGTCTCACGCTGGACAGCATGCCGCTTCCATACCTGCCCGAAAACAAGATTGCAGCAGCTCGCTGTTGTTGTTGAAGTTGCGTAGATATGATGTAACCCTCTGGCAGTACTGGAAGCAACACATAACTGAAAGACGTACGGTATACATACACATATATATAAGTGTTGTCGGAAATTGTAGCTTTTGTATACCTCCAAAGAATGAGTTTTTATGGAAGGGTTTGGGTTTCGGAGAAGCTACATACGCGGGTTTTAACCCGCGGACACACTTAACGACGAAAACCACGTACATTTGTGAGGGTTGAATGACATCATCGGCGCCGTTATGGTTGAACGAGCAGGTCATTACAAGCTTCGTTAGGCATGCTTCCTCCCTCTTCTAGGCTCTTCCGCAATATTGAACGAAAGCGAAATAAAGCGCATATCGAAAGGTTCGTCTAACTGCCCAACAAATATACAAATATGGACATGACCAGCTTCTCCATCCATAAGATGATACCCGGTACTTAAAAAAGCAAAAGGGCGTCCTGCAAAACATGCGCCGCCACCAGCCCCAAGACATCACGCGACTCCTCCTCCTCCCTGGCAGCCTGGGTTGTGGCCAGCTCCGAAACAAACGTGGCCTCGCGCCGGGCCCTACATCTAACAGTGAGGAGGAGAAAAGAGTGCTCAGGTGAGCGGAGGAGGGAGAGGTTGCCTGCAGTCTGAGAATTTCTACCAGCCAGAATACCGAACAAGAACGCAACCATAAAAACCACAATAACGACAGAATAACGAACCCTTTTTTTCATTATTATCAACTAAACCACCAAGCCTACCCCCCCCGAGTTTCCGCAGCTCTTCATTCTCGGTCGTCCCAGCTCCGAAACCCACTGTTGCGCCACTGATGCCGCCGCCGCAAGATTGCGCTGGTCTGCCATACATCAGGGTGGCATACCTACAGACAGACAGACAGATGGACAGGAAAGAGGCGTCACACCAGTTCGCTCATTACTAGCAACATAACAGACAAGCAAACACGGGTTCGGACGTTCAGAAAATGGGATTTACGACAGCTGGACGTGGAAATGAGGTTCAAAACCCCAGCGTTGTGCTACACGTCGTACATTGCTTGTTTGCCTTAACTGACACAGCTTCTCATAGCCTTGAAGGACACGCCATCTTTCCCCTCCTTCCCCCCTTCCTTCCCCCCCTTTCACACACCCCCAAAGCCCAGACCCACATCTCCTGACGGACTTGTAGCTCCTCCCTGAGGACCAACTTGTTACTGCTCAGCGCCGCCATCACCTCCCCCATGGCAGCCGCCTGCTCCGTCCGCCAGCTTCCATATAATAAATTATAAAACATAACAAGACGAATTATGTAAATTATATACAAGCGAGGTAGAAGCAGAGGCCCCCACTGACGCCCAACGACCCGTACCGCCCCCCACTGACCCACATTGACCCGTACCGGCCCCCACTGACCCCCAACGACCCGTACCGGCCCCCACTGATCCCTACTGGCCCCCACTGACCCCTACCGACCCCCACTGACCCCCAACGACTCATACCGGCCCCCACGACCCATGCCGACTGATCTGAGCTAAGCTGATCCAGGCAGGGGAGACAGGGACCGTTGTTTTTAACTCGTACCTGTTGCCGTATCGACATCTCTTCATATGCTGCCCTCGCCCTCCGCGCTTCTTCGCCCGCGCCTGGTGCTCCTTCTCCGCCGTCGCCGCCTGCGCCGCAACCGGTCTGAACAGATCCGCCGACAGATGCTCACGCAGCACCTGCTCGCGCTACAGAGCTGCAGCTTCCAGATCCAAAGGAAGCTCCTAATCATGTTGTACGTACGACAAGAGGAACAGTACGGCATGTAAAAACGTAATGAGCAATTACGTGGACGGTTGCGCCGTGGGGAAGGCATGGGTCCCCATCCCGTCCGCAGCTCCGACAGCCGCAGCTACGTTCCCCCTTCTCCCCTCCCCCAGACACGCGCTCTCCCTTTCCAGCCCCCAACTCCTCACCACCAGGCGTTGCGCCATCAGCCTTTCGCTCTCCCGCCGCATGTGGGCCGCGGCCTCGGAGGTTGCGGGACGGGCGAGGACTAGGGCTCGGATGTGGGTTTCGGAGCCCGAAGCCCCAGTCACGCGACACAACCCCTTACTCCATAACCGCGCCATGATAGCTTCTGGTGCATTCTCCTTCAGTTCTAGTCATCTTTGCAGGCCTCACAGTTAACCACCAACCGAGATTGAACAGGACGCATTTTTAAAATCAAGATATCCAAATCCATCTTGCAACTTGCCATCATTTTAAATGCCGTCAAACGCATACCGCGAGCGCCTCTTTGTTCTCGTCCAGCCCCTCCATCGGCCTCTCCTGCTGCGCCACCAGCGCCGCGTCGTAATGGTCGCGGGTAGCTGCCAGCTCCGCCATCGCCGCCACTGTCACCACCTCCTCCAGATCCCGCCGCATTCAGTGTGGGAGGATTCTAGGCGGGCCGCGGCCTCAGCTCGCACATTCTGATGAATAAAAATTTGCGCAGGGTTGTGAGGGGATCGAGCGGGGACGTGAATCTCACAGGCGGTGCTCCCTAATCTCAACAGGTGGCCATGGAATGGGGGTGCTTGCATGAGCCGAGCCGGCTGTGACTGGAATTAGTGGCGGGATGATGACAAACTTGTTAGAGTCAGTACGGCCCGACGAGCCGGGATGCTTAAGGGGCCGCACCGTTGAGCGGGAAAGATGTTGGATAGGTAAACAAAGCAGCAGGTAAATTTTGCGATACAGTATGTCGATGAAACACCACGGACGACTGTAATTTTGGCCTTCGCAGTTCGATAAGAACGCAGATTTCTTCTTATTCCTCTTCTACTTGCTTACCTTCATTATCCTACTTTGTATCAATTTTCCAATGACTTCTAGGGAGTGGTTGCCGCGGCTCGAACGAATCCTGTCGGAAATTCCAGACCTGACGATTGAGCAGCGGAACCGTGCCAGAACTTTGTTTCTGCAACGCCCGCCGGGTGACCACAAATTAGTTATGAGCTATAACGATGATTTCGTTGCAGCATTCTTAAAGTGTATCCTCAGTAAGTTGTCAACTGATGGGTAGACATTGGCCATAACTTTATCTCTTAAGATAGTTTGAGCCTTAAATCTTTAAGCGTGTTGTCTTATTGTCGCTTTGCTGCTGCTAACAGAAGACGACTGGGACCTTCTGTATATGCTTCAGCGCTTCTGGGCAACACTGTTTCCTGCGCCTGACGACGGCTCTTCCCAAAGTGAAGGTCCAGCCAGCAGCAACAACGATTCCAAGCTGATTGAAGAACTCAACAAGGCCAACCTGCGACGACGAACCGTGCAGTCGACGGCCCGCACCTAGTGAGCGCTGAGTACGGCTTTGCATGAAGCTTCAGGAGGTGTTTGCAGGAAGCATCTAGGGCTTTTCATGGGCCGATTGGAAGTCTTGGTCCGTGTTCTGCGCTCTACGTTGTCTTACGTGGCGGAATGGCTTACTAATGCACGAGATATCCGCATACTTTTGATTGATATGTAGACGGAGGAAAGTATGGGGAAGTAACTATCTTCGTGGAATCGCCGCGCCTGCCTGTTTACAGACTTATGAACCCGAAGGGCCGGAGCGAGGACGTACGTATGAGTCACGGTGCCCTGCTGGTACAGGCTTTGTCTTGGGCTTGTGGATATCAAGTCCGGAGTTGTTATGTTATGCAAGGCATGCCTTGTAACGTTATTAGTTGCCATCGGTAATAACATATTGTTACAGGTACATATCCAGCACATACCGTTCGCAGTCATCTCGACCGAGTACGTACCAGTCCTGATGATCTGGCCGAACTTACATCCAGGTTAGGATCCACAACAGGTTCGTTGGGGCATCTATCTATGTTGAGAAACGCACCTACACATGTGGCACCGAGACCATCAAGACGACGCATGCAGAGCAGTCCCAATCACATGCTTCGTTCGCCACGCATTCCTCCTCTTGCTATTTGCTTTTCCCTGTGCCGCTCCCACCTTTCCTTGCCGCGGACCAGTATGCGGCTTCAGTTAGGCATGCCGAATGGTCGACCACGCACACAGCACAAGCACGTAGGAGAGCTAATAAGATAAAAATAGACATTCAGAAGCGTCACGGTCATTATCTCCCACACATCATCAGCAAGCAACGGAGTTTCTACATCAACCTAACCCGCATCATCCTTCGTAACCTCCAGGAATTAGGCCATCAGGGTTATACCAGATATGTAGGGAACAAGCTGCCGTACATGCCAATACAACAAACCAAACCTGACCGATCATTGAGGCGGCCGTCAGAGATCCTCCCCAAGGTCGTCTGGAGGGCCCAAGCGGCTTTGCCTCTAAATGTACGAAGGTCACACATATGCGTCTGTGCAACGGTGGGAGCGCAACACGGGTGGGGTGGGGAGGGCAACGCGGGTCACCGAAGAAAGCATTGTGTGGTTCCTCTCTCTTCCCCTCCATCTCTCACCTGTGGGCGAAAACGCGTCCGGCGCTCCCCGTGCTCTCGTTCATTCGCTCGGAAGAGGCACGGCACTGCCCAGCAGTCGACACTGCGTTTGTCCACCCGAATGGTCAGATCGCCCTTCAGCACCACGCGGTGAGAGGCTGCGTACTGGGAGGCCTGCAGGGCGGGGATGGAAGGACGGAGGGGTAGGCCTATATAAAAGCCTGGCGGTGGTGCTGACGATGAAGGACTAGCCGCAAAGGACTAGATCTGGCTGCTGACGCTGCTCATGCCAGTGCACCTCCCATCCCTTTCTTAAGAAAGAAATGCGCCCCGACCCGATCGAGCCACTGACCCAACCCAGGGTAGCTCGACGACCCTGCGCACGCAAGCCAACCGAACTAAGCACGGTCCCAGGCGAACTCACCTAAGGCGGCGGCGGCGAACACGGTGCAAATAGCAAAGACGTACACATGCAGTCAGCATGAAAGAAAGTCAGTGTGAGCAAATTCGAAGGCCGCACGGGTCAGCAAGAGCATGAGGCAGGAAGGATACATGCACCCCCCAGGGGGGAACCGTGCAGCTGATCAGGTGACGAGGAGAAGGAAGGGAGGTGAAGCAGTGAAGAGCGGCTTTGGATAGCGACTGGAAAACGAAAGGATGGAATTACATTAGGAAGGGAAATAAAGTACGCAGGGAAGCATATACATCAGTCGCATGGATCGCACAGTGAGGGGAGGGGGGGAAGGGAGAGAGGGAAAGGGAGGGGGAAGCGCGGGCTAGGGCCACGAGGGCTGGAGGGGTAGAGGGATAGAGGGAGAGGGGGAGCACAAGGACATCTTGTTTTCTCTTCGCGGGGACAGAATGCCGACAAGACAGACAGAGGTACTTGAAGAAATAGGGGGGGTCCCGAGAGAGGGAGGGCGAACGAAGGAGAGCGGAGAATGATGCGGGATATGTCAATGGCGGGTATAAATATGCAGTCATATGTACGACTGTACGGCCCTCGAGGGAACGAGACACGGGAGGCGGGGAAGAAGAGGCTCGCATGCCGGATGAAGACGAGTGGCGCTGTGCTGAAGGAGCACCTAATCGGGCCCCTCCTGGAGGGCCCGGGGGATTCTTCGACGGGGTCCGTTGCTCCCAACCCCGCCCCTGCCGTCATCACCTTGAGCAGCTAGCGGTGTAGGTGGTGCTGCACGTAGTACGTCAGCTGGATGCGGTTGTAGAACTCCCCCCCTGGACGTGTGATTCGCTCAACCACCTCCTCCGTGTCGGACGACATACAGCCCCAACGCCAGTGCTCCGAAGTCTGGCCGTATGAGGGGTGGGGTGGGATCATGAGAGTGATGGTAGGAGTGATAATTGAGAAACAAACCCTCCCACCCACCCCCCCACACACCACATGCATACCCACACGTATCCACGCCAACATCATCCACATACGCACCATGTGCACACGAAAGCAAGCGCACATCCACACGTCCACGCATTCCACACACAGGCACAGGGACCGATTGGTCCGTGCAGAGCACATTCGCAAAGGCGCTTTCGGACACATGCATGCAGTGGCATGCTTCGCCGCGTACCTGGAAGATGTCCCTCAGGAAGCAGACGCCGCGTAGGGCCGCAGCCAGTGCGTATTGGCGGAGGACCAGGACTGGAAGCCGGACGATTGCAAAATCCCCCTACCGTACCTGTCGTACGCCTGCAAAGGGCAGTAGCGGTTACTGCATCTCTTATCTCTCTTTGGATTGAGCGCACTTTCCACTCCCAGTAACATACAGACAGAGATACACACCGAGGGTATGCAGCGTCCGTGGGTTCCCGTGCGTCCGTCAGTTTGCCTGTCCCCATCCGTGTTTGCCTGTGACCAACACAGCCTTAAGTACGGCCGTGTCGGTTTCATTCGGTCGTACCTTCCTAACGAACAAAGGTTTAAGCGCCAGCGTCGCTTCGTAGTCCACCTGGGGCCCGTCCAGATCAAGACGGGCCTTATGCACCTGCCGGCGCGTGGCAGTAGCAGGTGGACACCAATCGCGCGGAGAGGGGAAAGGGTTTTGGGAAGGAGGGTAATTTAGGAGGAGGCGAAAAAGGCAAAACGGCGACGAAGTGACAGCTTGCTTCGGCTCCCCGTGAGCAGCGCGAGGACCACCTGGGCGGGGAGCAGACCCGACACACGCACACGTGTTAGATAACCGAACCGTGGCTATTTCGGCGGCAGCAGCCGGAGCAGCAGCGAGCCCCCTTGCCCCTTCTGCCAACGGCGCTCGCAAAACAGACCCCCCGTTCGTTGATCAGGTGGTGTGCGAAAACCCACGCGGGCTGCTCCAGGCTGCGGCGAGTCGCACCGGTCCGGATGCAGGCAGAGCGGGAGTACGGCGTCGTGTCCTGACCACATGTGCCCAATGAAACACCTACACTCAGTACGTCATGCAGAGCACGCTGCGGCATATGCTGTCGCCACCCCAACGGGCAAACGGGCATGTGCACCCGCCCCACCCAGCCCTTCCGTCCCTCCAAGCCGCTTCCCTCCCTGGCGGCCTGGCCCCGCAACGGTTTCTTGACGATCACTTAGATTTTTACGAACACTGCTTCACGCCGGCAGGCATCAGAGGTTTCCAGCGTTCAACGTCAAAGTGTTGATTGCCGTGACCCGTGGGTCCGTTGCTTTCTCTCCCGCCCTTTCTATCCATCAGCTCCTCACCTCCGCCGGGAGGTCGTTCGGCTATTGCTGGCCGTCATCAATCAGCAGGTCCCGCAGAGCCAGGTACTGAGGATGGAGTGCGTGTACGGACAACGTCGAGTATGGGTACGAGTCTTACCCTGTGCCGTACACGGACGTGTCGGTGACCGGCAACACCTGAATCATGCGCAACCCGCACCTGAGGATTCAGCGGGACCGCGGGAATAGGTTGGGGTTTAAATGTACGCCATTTTGCCCGTGGGAGGAGGTAAACCGTACGAGATGATTTAATGACAACGGTAAGCAGGCGGGCCCGTTGACATGGCAATGAGGTGGGGAAAAGGGGGCAAGGGCACACCACAGCGCAGCAAGCTGGAACGAAATGCAAATCCTGCCGCAGAGGACAAGACCATTTCGTGTGTCACCTGCGCTCCATAATCTCTGTAACCGCTAACTACCAACTTCCCTAACCGTCTCGAGCCGCCGACCGGGAGGTACTAGTTATCCTTTCACGGCCGCCTTGTCAATTCATCCTTGTGTGTGTGCACGTGTGTGTGTATTCATGTTCTGTTCTCGTCCTCACCTCCTCCGGAGAAACTGTGCGCTGACGTGTTCGGGTTCCCGGAGGCTGAACACCGCCGGGACGGCCAGTCAGTCCCTCACCTCGACAGTGTCGCACCACCGTCTCGCCGGCGCGGGGCCGACAGAAGCAGAGGGCGGCAGACCGCCGCTGCGCACGAACGGCTTGTGCGCGAACAGAACATGCGCGCGCGGCTCCAGGTACGAGGAGGGATTCCACGTGATATTGCTTTTCCGTGCGTCTTGCCGCCCTTGCATCAGCAACCCCGCAATAATAAAAAAACGAAGCTATTATAAAATTATAATCCAGAAAAGAAGCCTGCGGAAATGTCCAAAAACGACTGAAAAGCGAATGAAAACACCTCGGCGGCTTGACTTTCATTTATTCCGCCGCCATGCAAACGAGGAGCCCCGAAACTCACCAATGCACCGCCGTACACTTGGGACTCGGACAAATAGCACTGCCCCCAATCCTAGAAGGTTATCTTTAAAGAGAAGGCCACTCAGTGGTGCACATCGCCAAGTAAGTATTGTTTTGTCTCACGATGCCGCCTGCGCGCTGCCGCCACATACAGCATCGCGCACATTGCGGCGGCGCGCTGCCGAATAAACAATAAAGCAATCAAACGCCCTGCTCACCCCGCATCCACATATATACATAAGTTTGCCTAAAAGCACCGACATTGTATATTTATATATATATACGACGCCCGCCGCAATTTTTGTTACCCGATTTATTTCGCAGAACGAACGCACAAACGAGTCCAAAGGCGGGAGCGACGACCTGCCCACGCAACCCCGCCGGCCGCCAGCCGCCGCGCGCCCGCAAGACTGCTCTCCGTCTAGCAAGCAATTGTACCACGTAAGTCCATCCGTCCGTCCGTCCTCCCGTTTTGGGAGCGAGGTTTGCTTAGAAGACAGACAGCCGGCGCGCGGATGGACGGACGGACGGATGGACTTACGTGATACAATTGTTTGCTAGACAGAGAGCAGTCTTGCGGGCGCATGGCGGCTGGCGGCCGGCAGGGTTGCGTGGGCAGGTCGCTCCTTTGGACTCGTTCGTTCGTGCGTTCTGCGAAATAAATCGGGTAAAAAAAATTGCGGCGGGCGTCGTTATATATGCAACATCAACAAGCCATTTGCTATATTTATTTTAACCCTGCCTCCAGCAATTCGATTGATGATGAAATGGCTTGTTGATGTTGCATATATAAAATATTTATTTTAACCCTGCCTTCAGCAATTTGATTGATGATGAAATGGCTTGTTGATGTTGAATATATAACGAATAACTGCATAACTACATAATCAACACCATCCATGATGAATGATGATGAAGCAATCAAGTTATTATATCATGCCAGATCTGTCGTCTTCTTTATGATCCATACTCACTTGCTTGTTATTAATAAATTTATTTCGCAGAAGGCACGAATGAGTCAGAGCGACCTGCTGCCACAGCGACCTGCCCGTGCAACTAACCCTCCTGCCGACCGGCGGCTGCCGCTTGCTCGCCCGCCGCAAGACTGCTCTCCGTGTCTCCGTAAGTTCGTGCAGCAATTCGATTGATGAAACGGCTTGTTGATGTTGCAGTTTATCATGCACCATCCAGTTTATTTGGTGATGGGTATGCACGTGGTGTTACCGAACGTTATAGCCAAATTTGAGAGCCATCATAAATTCCATATATACTTTATTTCCTCCTTTGAATTCTAACATAATAAAAAGTAAAACCATGCATCACCTTCTTTCCCCGATATGTGTATTAATTCTATAACAAGTGTATGTATGGTTTAAAAAATGATATTATTAGAAGTTAACCTGACGGAACCCTTAAACCGCCGGTGCGTGGCTTGGTGGGCCACATATTTTTAGCCATGTGGGCATCATAACCTAGCTATACCATCAGCGTTCTTCACCCCGGACGGGACCCGGAGAGTTTTTAATTTTTTGGAAAATGCTCGGAAAAATGTTGGGGCTGCGCCGGGGATCCCCGGAAAACGTTTCCAGTGTGAGGCACAGCAGCTTCCCTAACTAGGTAGGGTAGGGAAAAGATTTTTTAGGGCTCCGAGGAACCCCGGAACAAATAGCAACCATCTTGAAGAACCCTGTATACCATATTCCATATTGTTAAGCTGACCACTGTGTCACTGTAAACGTGGATTCAGTTTCCGTATTAGCTCCGAAGCCGCGATTTTCGTAGCGCGCTACACCGTTTTCGCCTCTATATTTGCTGCATCGGCTAAGGAAAAATCACCGACGTCTATAGGGATTGTCAGTTTCCGAAACAGGCAGCAGCCTTACTTTGCGAGGCAGCCAAATTCATCGCACGGGGTTGCACAACATCACACTGAATAGCCTGAATTTTTAAGTCAAGAAAGCTGCTGCAATATAATGGCTGCATGCCTTGAGTGAATTATGCATTCTGTGTACCGCAGAAAATGAGGCGTGTCCATCCGTTAGTCGGCACAGTGACTTTTCGTCTGCTGCGACGTCCAACCTTAGTATAAACAGATGAGGTTCATTTATTCATGCGTTTTATTTTAAACTTTCATTACATTAGGGTCATGTCCAGCAGCCCTGAGAATTTTATTTATGCATCTTCTAAAGGGATCACTAATGAATGATTTTTGACATAAGGGGAGCGAAGCAGCAGAACATCGTCAAATGACCACAGGGGACCCACATACACCAGTCGGTCCTGGCCTGACTTCTTGGGCCCTTCATCCGCCGCCCGCATCGCATGCATAAGCGGTTCCCGCGCGCCCCTAGCTGCGTGATGATCCACGGTGTTCGTTTTCGTGCGTCAGCACACGACCCCGCAAGCAAGTCGGGTGTGGACAGCCCGGCACGCGGGCTGAATTCTGCCAGCAGGCAGGGCCTTCAGTTATTACTTCCGTATTGCATGACCGCCGGCAGCAGCAGCCTGAACAATTATTCCCAATGGCGCTGGTTGGCATTGCTGCTGCAGACGTTGCATGGTGATGCTGCGTGGCCGAGGTCTCGGTGTTGTATTAGAAACCAATTGATGGTGGCATCGAAAGATACCGGTTGTTGGGCCAGAGCCCGATTATATAGCATCACAGAGCCGGAGATCCAAGTCGTACTTGGGTGATGTCGTAGAGTCTCGAATCAGACGTGACGGCCAGAGGTCACTCCAACAACCGGAAAGTCAGTGAACCAGGAACCAGGCGTTCCACTATTTACCATTCAGTCGGTAAATAGCCCAATCCAGACAGGTTCTGGACTTCTGTCAAGTACGGACACTTGGAAGGGTTGGTTAGTAAATGGCGGGCGGCGGTTAACTAATCCGTAATCCTGGTTACGAATTGGTTACCGTCAGTTAGTAAGTTAGTTAGTTAAACAGGTATTAACAACGGTTAACAGAGTGCTAAATATCTCTTAAGCATACACGGAAATGCTTAAGGATACAACAACTGTTCCCCCTCTAGATGCAGCGTCCCCGATGCATAAGACAGAAGCCACAGGCAGGTAGTATAGGGCAATGGATCAGAGAAAGCCCTGCTTAGCTTGTGCCCGTTGCTTAGCTTCGTCCAGCATGGGTTTCATGTCAGAGGTGAAGTTGCGTGCAGGTTCCCAGCTATTATGCTCAGAGGAATACCCAGACCACTTGACTAGGTACTCATGCATGATGCGCTTGCGTCTACCCTTGCCAACACGGCGTGCCCTGTGGTCTAATATGCGTTCCACAGCATACAGGGTTTGCTTGCCCGACAGCCACGTAGTGGGGCTGGCCTCCGTGACAGGGGGAGTGCTTTTTTCAGTTTCAGGCAGGGTACCCCGGTATGGGCGTATGAGGGAGACATGGAACGTGGGGTGAATGCGCAGATCAGATGGCAGTTGCAGCTCTACGGCTACTGAGCCTACCATGCGCACTACAGGGTATGGCCCCACGAAGCGTGGTAACAGCTTACGGGAACCATCAGCCAGGGAGCGTAAGTTCTTAGTGCTCAACATGACCAATTGACCCTTGGTGAAGGTGACGTCCTTCTTGGACTTGTTGTAATAGTCCGTAGCCCGTTGCTGTGCAGCTTCCAGGCAAGCCTTAGCATCAGTTAGTCGGGACACAAAGGACTTGGCAAATGTCTTTGCAGCGGGTACATTAACATCCAGCTCCCGCCAGACAGGTAAGGCAGGGTTATACCCGTAGTTCAGGAAGAACGGACTGTTGCCAACTGAACGGTTGGTGGCATTGTTAATGGCAAACTCAGCAGCGGTAAGGTATGTATCCCATGCAGTGGGTGTACGGCCAGTAAAGTTACGCAGCATATCACCCAGGACACGGTTTACCCGCTCTGTCTGCCCATCGGACTGGGGGTGGTAGGCGGTGGACAGGTTCACCCGCATTCCTACCAGTGTTCCCAGGGCGCCCCAAAACTTACTTGCAAACTGAGTACCGCGATCAGACACCACGGACTTGGGGACCCCATGCAAACGTACCACGTTATCAAAGAACAGACGGGCCGTTTGCTCAGCTGTGCAGGATGATGTCGTGGGGGCCAGGTGGACCATCTTTGTGAAGCGGTCGACAAGGACCAACACGGCGTCGTATCCTCCCTCAGTTTTGGGCAGCGCAACTACAAAGTCCATGGAAACACTCTCCCAGGGGGCGTCAGGAATAGGTAAAGGTTGAAGGTGCCCGTGAGGTTTCCCAGATTGGGCCTTATTGCGCTGGCAAAGGTCACAGGAGAGGACGTAATTCTCAGCGTCCTTAGCCATGCGAGGCCACCAGAATTGGCGACGCAAAAGCTCCAGAAGTCGCGTGCAGCCAGGGTGCCCAGCCAGAGGACCATCATGCAAACGTGACAACAGCTCACGGCGCAGGGAGTCGTCATTAGGAATGACAATTTGGCGGTTGGAACCTTCCTGTCGGATCCATAACCCATGCTCATTTACCAAGTACCCCGTGTTACTAGGATTAGAGAACCACGGGTCAGATGCATAAGCAGTTTTTAAGCGCTTGGCAAAGTCAGAGGGCACAACAGACTGTGGCACCTGAGACTTACTGCGTGTGGTTACCGCCAGGATGGCTGCATGCAACGAAGGGTGCCTGCTGAGAGCATCGGCGATGTTCAGTGAGCCGCTCAGGTACTCCCAGTCAAAGTTGAACCGGGCCAAGTACTCCATCCAGCGGGTCTGGCGACGGTTAAGGGATGGCACACCTTGCAGAAAGGTAAGGGGTTTGTGATCAGTCTTAAGGGCGAATGGACGACCCTCAAGATAACACCGCCATTCCTTCAAGGCATGTAAGACCGCCAACAACTCCTGCTCCCCTGTAGTATAACGGGTTTCTGCTCCCGAGAACTTCTTACTCGTGAATGCAATGGGGCGTCCCTGTTGCAGCAGTACAGCCCCCGTGCCGTGTAGAGATGCATCAGTTATGACCTCAACACGAAACGGCAATGAGTAATCAGGGAAGTGCAGGATGATGTCATCAGAGACAGCATGCTTCAGGGCATTGAATGCTTCTTGGCATGCAGGGGTCCAGGCCTCAGGTGAAGAGAATGCTCCCTTACGTGTCAGATTTGTCAGAGGTGCGGCTATGACTGAGTAGCGCTCTATGAACTTACGGAAGTAGTTGGTCAGGCCCAAAAACTTACGAAGTTCCTGCAGGTTGGAGGGCACAGGCCAATCCCGTACAACCGAAGTCTTCCGGGGGTCCATCCGAACGCCATCCTGAGACACTATATGCCCCAGGTACTCCACCTGTGGTTGTGCCCAGTGGCACTTAGTGCGCTTAGCATACAGCTGCTCACGCCGCAGTATCTCAAAGACCTGGCGAAGGTGCTGCAGATGCTCCTCGCGGGTCTTTGAAAACACCAGGATGTCATCCAGATAACAGATGATGAACTTGTCGATGTATGGCCTGAAGATACGGTCCATGACAGCTTGGAACGTTGCCGGAGCATTAGTTAGTCCGAAGCTCAGGACGGTATACTCATAATGGCCAAACGGCGTACGGAAAGCCGTTTTAGGGATATCAGACTCAGATATCCGGATCTGATTATACCCCTGCTGGAGATCAATGGAGCTAAAGTACGCAGAACCCTTCAGCTTATCCAGCAAATCATCGACACGTGGAAGGGGGTAACGGTTCTTGACCGTAGCAGCATTCAGCCCCCTATAGTCAATGCACATTCTCAGGGTCCCATCCTTCTTACCCACGAACAGAATAGGGGCGGAGTATGGGGATGTGCTCGGCCGTATCATACCTTTCTTCATCAGATCAGTGACCTGTCGCTTAACCTCATCCAGCTCCAAGGGGCTTAGCCGGTACATGGGCCGGGAGATGGGGTGCGAGCCAGGTGCAAGAGGTATGGTGTGATCCACAGGCCGCATTGGAGGTTTGCCAGGGACCTCCTGGAATATATCTGCATATTCCTGTAACAGGGCCTCAAGCTCAGGGTCAGTAGTATCAGATGGGATGGAAGTTGCATTCAGGTGCAACTTGGGCCGTACTAATAAGGCATGGGCCCCCTTGCGGATCATGCGTACCGCAGCCTTTCGGCCAATAGCTTCAGGTTCAGCATGTTGGCAGATAGCAGTGGCAGCATAATTAAAGCAAGGCTCAGGTTTCATCTGCTCTGATGGCTGTCCGGCAGTAGTAAAGGGAACCTTGTAAACTAGAGTCCCCTTACGCAGGCGCAAGGTCTTAGACTCATAGTCCAGGGCAGCCCCATACTGCGCTAGGGTGGATGATCCCAGGATATACGTGGCAGCATCTGTGAGCTCAGGCAACACGTATGGACGGACATTTAACCTCAAGGGACCTGCAGAAAGACGGAGATTGACCTGCCCCAATATACTTTGCTTACCCCCATCGGCGAGAGTAACTTGTGACCAGGAGCATGGGCTTGGCTTGAGTCCGAGCTGCGAGACCACTGATACTGATATGAAGTCATCACTGGCTCCAGAATCAGCGAGGGCGGTGAATGTGCGACCAGCCGTACTTACGGGGATCAAAGGTACACCAGCGCCTATCAGGGCAGCAGCTTCAGGACACAGGAGGGCTGAAATACAGGGTTCAGCCTCAGGTATCCCCTCCTTAGCCATTCCAGGGGCAGCAAACCAGACGTCAACAGAGTATGGGCTCCCAGGAATCTGGACGGCCTCACCTGCCATATCTATGCTATGGAAGAGAGCCGTACCTGGGGAAAACCTTAGAACCCGTTGCATCCCAGCCAAGAAGGAAGGGCTACGTCGGGACACATACTCAGGCAATAGGAGACAACCTGAAGTCTCAGGGCGTTGACGTTTGCATGCCCTAAAGTGAGCCAACTGCTTCTGAAGCTCACACAGTGAAGAGGGGGTGAACAAGACAGTATGCCCGCCCAAATTAACAGCAGAGAGGGGACGACCTTGAGGCTCAAACAGGTTACACAGGGCATCAAAGCCAGCACGGACCGTTCGAGCGTCAAAAGAAAAACGTCGCCCTATTGCTTGCTCAATCTGACTCAGGACGGCAGGTAGTAGTGCCCGTACTGCACGGCACTTAGCAACTGTCTTGCACACGACAGAGATCCCAGGTGGTGACCCCTCTAACCCAGCCTGGGCAAGGTCCTAGTGACCCTTGCCCTTCGGGTCCTCTGCCAACATAATGGGGCAGGTATCTACCCGATGCTGGTCGGACCCACAGCGGAGACAGATCCCCTTCTGCTTGCGGTGCAAGAACTCCCGGCGAGTGCACTTAAAGGTGTCGAGGAACTCCATGGGGTCCTTTCCCTTATGGCCCTTCTGCACTTGGCCTTCCTTGGGAGCCAAGTTCCTCCCCTTCTGCCCTCCACGCTTAGACTTACCGGCGCCCTTGCCCTCACGCGGCTGCCCTTCCTGCCCGTTGGTATCTGTTCGAGCGGATGCAGTCCGCGGCCTCTTGGGTGGGGGCGCCGGGGTCTCATCCAAGGGATCCTCATCAGCTCCCATATCCTGAATGGACAAAGCGTTAAGTTTGGGGCGGGCCTGCTTTTCAGCAATCCTACGAGCAGTAAACCTGGTTTCAGCTCCCAGGGCGAACCGAACCAAGTCCTTGTAGGACTCAAAGGTGCTACCCGTCAGATCCGTGGCACATTCCCCACTAAGGTCAGCAGAGAGACCTTGCTGGAACCAAAACACACGCTCGCTATCAGACAGTCCTGCAATGGGGGTGACAAGGGCCTCAAAGCGGCTCTGATAGGAGGAGACAGATTCCCCAGGGCGCATGCGGTATTTGCCAGCAGACAGTTTGTGGCGTGCCTCTGTAGCACGTGACTGGATCTGGGGTGCAAAACGGGCAAGCAGCGCTTCCAGCAGTTCCTCAGATGTATAGGTATCCCTCGCATTAGTCCACTGATCATGCCATGTCTTCGCCGCACCCTCAAGGGCATTGGCCAGGAAAAGACAGCGCATAGAGTCCTGGTGACCCCCACGGACTAAGGTGAAGTACTTCCTAACATCACGGACAAAGGACCTGGTGCGCGGTGCAGTCACTCGCCCTAAATCAGATAGCTTAACATCTGCAGCAATATTAAGCTTAGGCACCGGAATCCTCATTTTCATCACCTCATCCTCATGTCCAGTATGAGGGGGCGCAGATGGCCCAGCAGAGGTGCCCGCAGCAGCAGCATCAGTGGTAGCAGCAGCAGCGGCCATCCCAGCAGCTTCAGTGGCATTAGGCACCAGGTAATTTTGCACTACAGGGCCACGAGCATAAAAAGGGGATAGGATGGGACATAAGCTGGGGACGTTGGTGCCTCAGGGGTTGCTATGCCGCCTGATGCCAAAGGTGGTGGGGCTCTAGCCTGCAGAGTTGGACAGCCCGCCACAGGAGCACTTGATGGCTGTGTCAACCAGGAAAAGCGTTCCCACCTATTAGCCTGGCTAACATTAGTGGCAACCCGGCCAACATACTGAAATGCGTTGGCGACAGCAGCAGATACAGCATTTGCAAAGTTCGCGGCTTGCATAATCTATGCCTGAAAGCCTAACAGAGCGAACAGCAAACGTCTGCTAAAGTTGAAGGCAAAGGCTAGGGCCAGGGCCTACCCAAAACTTCGATGCCTTCAACGAAACTCAAATATTCAGCAGTCCGCGAACGGAGCTTGCTGAGCAGAGCTCGGAGCGACGGTGCAGAAATGTCGCTCTGGCTGGCCGAACCTGCAAAAGCACTTGCAGCAAGCGTAGCAGGCGCAATACCTTTCAAGAAAATACAAGGTATAATTATTGCAAAACCGTGAAGTAAATCTGCGAGGTTGGCTCCTGAGTTCGGTCAGGCACAATGGCACAGTCGAAGCTGCGACCTCACAAAATTGCAATGCGAACTGCAAAACAGATTCTAAATATAAACCTATACTGCAGGCAATTAATTCGGGACAGTAAAAACAAGACGTCGGCAAAGCGAGTTCCGGTCGTCGCACCAACTAATAAGTGCGACCTAGCAAAAGCAAAGCCGAAATCACAGAAAACAGATTCTAATTATCGCCTATTGATTGCCAAATTTACAGACCAGCATTGGCAGCGGCAGCAAGGATAGCGGCCCCCAATTCGTCGTCCATTTCCATAGCGAGTTCGGGAGGGGGGAGGTCTTGGTCGACGTCCATTGCTTGAGAGCTTTACTGGGCTAAATCCGACGGATAATTGTAGGTGATCAGGGAGACTGGAGCGGAAGACTTGAACGGAAGGTTTTCGAGACGTCCCAGGGAGGAACAGTCTCGATACCAGCTTGTTGTATTAGAAACCAATTGATGGTGGCATCGAAAGATACCGGTTGTTGGGCCAGAGCCCGATTATATAGCATCACAGAGCCGGAGATCCAAGTCGTACTTGGGTGATGTCGTAGAGTCTCGAATCAGACGTGACGGCCAGAGGTCACTCCAACAACCGGAAAGTCAGTGAACCAGGAACCAGGCGTTCCACTATTTACCATTCAGTCGGTAAATAGCCCAATCCAGACAGGTTCTGGACTTCTGTCAAGTACGGACACTTGGAAGGGTTGGTTAGTAAATGGCGGGCGGCGGTTAACTAATTCGTAATCCTGGTTACGAATTGGTTACCGTCAGTTAGTAAGTTAGTTAGTTAAACAGGTATTAACAACGGTTAACAGAGTGCTAAATATCTCTTAAGCATACACGGAAATGCTTAAGGATACAACACTCGGATAGCTGGGCCGCCACATCAGGGGTGACTGCCACCGTGACTGCCGTACGTGGCGCAGCAGCAGCAACATCCGCCAGTAAGGCCATATTTGTAGCGCCCTTTCTTCGTACGCTGATTTATAATATATGTACGTATTTTTACGGAGCATTGCAGGTACATGCATACACAGGCATTCGGTCATGCGTGTACGTACCTGCCTCATCGATCACCAGGCCCCGAGCATCTATCCGCCATATATAGGTGCGGTTAACTGCTGCGGAACAGTACTGCCGTACCCGATCTACACTGACAGGGCCTGTACGATATTCCGAGAGTCAAGGGGTGGCTTGACTCTGGTGGTCCTCTGTGATCGTTTGTTGCAACCAGCCAGAATGTGGGCTCTGTTGAAGATGTCCCATTGTAGTAGTTGAGAGCCGCAAAGGCCTCTCGAGATGTTGATGGCGTGTATCTGCACATCTATATTGTGCTAGAGTGTACGACTACTACACCCCTGGTAAGGATTTGGGATTACCTGTGCCGCGTTCGGTGCGTTCATTCAGAAGCGCTTTTACAACGTTTCTAATGTGGACCGCATCTTACGCCAGGCACGCCAAAAAGACGATGAGACGACGACAGGACCTACCTGCCTCCCCGCCCTCCTGCGCATCCCCTTCGTTACACCACGCAGGGCGGTGAGCTGCTGGTGGAGGTTTGCGACACCTGGATCGATAAAGCTCACCCGGCTGCCCTTATGGCAAGCGCCACGTTCACCAAGGTGGGTAGAAATGTAGAATGGAGGTCGGGGCCGGGATTGTGTGCGGATTTGAGGTCGGACATTAGAGATACCGATCGATATTGTGGTCGATATTGGGGAGCAGAGGCATTTGCTGCGCGTACAGCTACAGCTACAGCCACAGCTACAGTAGTACAGCAACATGTACAGCAGCAATAGAAACAGCCCGTTCAGACCCCATCAAGTGGTCGTGGCTAAGGAGGCCATACCACATATCGTACGCAGTATCACGATGCCGTATATCGGTGTCTCTCAACGTTTAAGACACCGATCGATGTTGTGGTCGATATTGGGGAGCAGAGCCAAACCCTCCACGGCGCCCCAAGCTGCCTGACGTCATCTCCATGGGGTCCTGCCTTCATCCCCATCTCTCGCACAAAATCGGACTCGGGGGGTGATGATACTGGCTCTCATATCTGTCATATACAGGCAACCGGTGCACGGCCTCACGTGAAATCCCTCCTCGGACCTGGAGCCGTGCAGGTTCTGTTCGCGCACAAGTCGCTCATGTGCAGTGGCGGTCTGCCGCCCTCTCTGCTTCTGTCGCCCCCGCAACAGGCGAGGCGGCAGTGTGGCTGCTGGTGGAGGACATTCGGCTGGATGCGGCGGAGTTGATACTGGTGACCGGCGGCATTCCGCAGCTGGGGATTTTGCAGCCGGATCAGATGATGAGGCTCATCGGTGTGTGTGGGCGGTATGGGGGCGGGGGATGAGCGGGATGCGGTGTTGGTGTGAGGGCGGGGCTGCGTATAACAACGGACCCATGGGTCACGTGGGTACCCCTTATCTGCCAAAACCTGTAACTTACACCTTGCCGTTCGCTAATGGCTGATGTGAGAGCGAATGGGAGGGAGTCCTTGCAGCAGCAATAGGCGCTGTAAGTGGAGTCTCCTGTTCGAGGGGCGGCTAGTGGCTTTTGAGGTCAGGTACGAGCGGAAGGTACTTGTTGAGCGGGGTGGGGGTAAGGTGGGAGCATTTCGACGCCAGACATGTCTGCCGCAGGATCCTGAGGTGGACTAAGGTAAGGTGAGAGTGATCTGGGCTGCGTTATGCAGTGGGCGCCATTTTCGGTCTGTTATGTACGTTATGTACCGTAGCGAGTACTAGTTTCCATCCTTTGTTCATCTTTACGAATTCTTTGCTGTTTGTTCTTTTACTGCTATTATGGGTTCGCAGGTGGGGAAGCCCCGACTGGCGTGCCTGCCAGTCTCAGCCTCCGCGGGGGCTCCTACCGTCATAGTACGACACGACGGCTACCCTAAATGCGTAGGGTTTCGGAGCAGTTCGCGGTTGTTGAGAGACGACGCAGTTAAGCCAGCATATCACCAATAGCAGTACCCGGGGTAAATTTGTCAGGCAGCGGATGTTTCATAGGTTGCCGTACTGCCGACGCCCGGCCGCGGCAGGGGCTACGGCAAACCCTGAACCCGTTCCTCTTCGGGAGCTAAGGGTGTTCAGTTTATTAAGTGATGAGACCCGCGGGTCGGATGGTCAGGCCGGATGAATCACCGTACGAAACAGCCCTCGCGAGATGTACGGAGGGATTGGCGCCACGGGCGATAGCGTCGTGGGTTTTGTTCACCAAGTACGACACTACGATTCCTTTGCTCCTGCTCCTGATTAGGCCTCAACTTGCATTGAGAGTGATGGGTGGTGCTGATGACGATGACGATTTGCCGGGTGGCCATGATGACGGTGATGGGTGGTGATGTTTCGGTTCCCCACGACTTGCGGACAAGACCGGCACTGGCGAAGTGCGGAACTGACTGGCCGTCCCGGTGTTCAGCCCTCGCGCGCAGCACAGCGTGGGGGTGGGGGAGTTGCTGGACCTCATGCCCTTGGCCGACCTCGCGGACAAGTAAGAGGGCCCTCTCGGGGAGATCAGGGGTGCGAATTTTGGGATGCAGCCGTGGGGAGGGAGAGGGGAAGGGACGGAGGGTTCTGTAGGTTAGGAAAGGACCCGGGAACCCGAACACGTCAGCGCACAGTTTCTCCGGAGGAGGTGAGGACGAGAACAGAACATGAATACACACACACGTGCACACACAAAAAAATAAACTAAAAACACAAAAAAACTAAACCCTAAACCCAAGGATGGATTGACAAGGCGGCTGTGAAAGGAAAACTAGTACCTCCAGGTCGGCAGCTCGAGACGGTTATTAGGGAAGTTGATAGTTAGCGGTTAAAGAGATTATGGAACGGGGGTTACACTCGAAATAATGGTCTTGTTCTCTGTGGCAGGATTTCCATTTCGTTCCAGCTTGCTGCGCTGTGATGTGCCCTTGGCCCCTTTCCCCCCCCTCATTTCCATGTCAACGGGCCCGCCTGGTTACCGTTGTAATTAGGGAACATCTCGTACGGTTTACCTCCTCCCGCGGGAAAAATGTCGTACATTTAAACCCCAACCTATTGGTCCCGTTGAATCCTCAGGTGCGGGTTGCGCATGATTCAGGTGCTGCCGGTCAACGACACGTGCGTGTACGGCATATGGTGAGAATAGTACCCACACTTGACATTGTCCGTGCACGCGCTCCATCCTCAGTACCTGGCTCTGCGGGACCTGCTGACTGATGACGGCCACCAATTGCCACACGGCCTCGGGGCGGAAGTCAGGAACTGATGGATAGAAAGGGCGGGAGAGAAAGCAACGGACCCACGGGTCACGGCAATCAACACTTTGACGTTGAACGCTGGAAACCTCTGATGCCTGCCGGCGTGAAGCAGTGTTTCGTACAAATCTAAATGATCGTCAATAAAACCGTTGCGGGGCCAGGCCGCCAGGGAGGAAAGCGGCGGGAAGCAGCTTGGAGGGACGGAAGGGCTGGGTGGGGTGGGTACACATGCCTGTTTGCCGGTTGGGGTGGCGACAGCATCTGCCGCAGCGTGCTCTGCATGACGTACTGAGTGTGGGTTGTTTATTGGGCACATGTGGTTAGGACAAGACGCCGTACTCCCACACTATCTGCATCCGGACCGGCGCGACTCGCCGCAGCCCGACGTGGGTTTTTGCACAACCACTTGAACCACCTGAACGGGGGGGTCTGTTTTGCGAGCGCTGTTGGCAGAAGGGGCAAGGGGGATCGCTGCTTCTACGGCTGCTGCTGCCGAAATGGCCACGGTTCGGTTATCCAGCAGGTGTGCGTGTGCCGGGTCTCCTCCCTGCCCAGGTGGTCTTCGCGCTGCTCACAGGGAGCCGAAGCAGGCTGTCACTTCGTCGCCGTTTTGCCTTTTTGGCCTCCTCCTAAATTACCCTCCTTCCCAAAACCCTTTCCCCTCTCCGCGCCATTGGTGTCCACCTGCTACTACTGCCACGCGCCGGCAGGTGCATAAGGCCCGTCTTGATCTGGACGGGCCCCAGGTGGACTACAAAGCGACGCTGGCGCTTAAACCTTTGTTCGTTAGGAAGGTACGACCGAATGAAACCGACACGGCCGTACTTAAGGCTGTGTTGGTCACAGGCAAACACGGATGGGGACAGGCAAACTGACGGACGCACGGGAACCCACGGACGCTGCATACCCTCGGTGTGTATCTCTGTCTGTATGTTACTGGGAGTGGAAAGTGCGCTCAATCCAAAGAGAGATAAGAGATGCAGTAACCGCTACTGCCCTTCTGTTTCCAGTTTTGTAGGCGTACGACAGGTACGGTAGGGGGACTTTGCAATTGTCCGGCCTCCAGTCCTGGTTCTCCATCCGCGAACTCTTTAGCCGAAATATGCGCGCACTTGCATGCTTGGATGTTTGTTCATCCATGGTACTGCACGGATTATTGTATGCCTGCTAGGCTAACGTCCTGATAACTGCTAGGACGACTCGCCAAAGTCACTAATTCTCAACAGTAGTACTGCACAGGATACAGCTACACACATCAACTGAGCTATACCTGAAAAATCCTATGGATTCAAGCTATGCTGGTATCTGACCTCCCAACGAACCTAATTACCACTTCTGCTGGCCCCAGGAAAATGGCAGCACGCAGATCACTTTTGAGGAAAAGAGCAGGTGTCCATTTGCATGCAGCCTCCTAATGACTTCTACTCTGGGCATGCAGCTAGCTCGTGAGTTGATTTGTTAGTTGGCCTTACTGTCCCACTCTCTATCTGCTGTGTAACCTGCACCTGCCTATGTAGATCATGGAGAGGCGAGCATGGCAGGACCCGAACTTTCGAGAGAGGCTTCAAGCGATAAACACTCTTCCAAATGATCCTGTTGTCCGTGCGCATGCTGTGGAGCTGCTTGAACGCCCACTAGCGGACGCATCAAGCATGTTGGAACAAGCTGAGAGGAATGAATTGGACCTCTTGGAGATTCTTGAGTTGGACGGTATGTAAGGTTTCTCACTAAGGGTTTACCCTTTCAATTTGCTGCCCTGCCTGCTGCTACCCTGCTAAAACCATCTTATGGTAAAGTTTAAAGTACGTAGCCAGCTGTGGACATCCTGTATGTCGCAAATAAAGGATTTGCTAGGTTTACTCCCAGTGTTACAATCTTTGTTTGTTTCCAATATCTTTTATCCTTAATAGAAATATATAATGCTTTGTCCAATATTTGCAGAGCGACTACGGATCATGGGAATATTGTACAACATTGCTTGCAATGTTGTGGCTGGGTCAAGGCATTCCGAATCTTCTTTTACTACATGCACAAAAGAACCCCATCCCTCGGGTGCAAGACGCAAGCTGCCCTACCGGGTGCCAGGAGCTTGCCTAAGGATGTTCGCTGCAAATTGGGGAGGGTTGTTTCTGGGAATTCGCACCCCAGCATCACATGCTATTTCACTCGTGTTACAACCAGGAAGATGGGATGCAAATTCCCCATAACAACCTTCCCCAACTTGCTGTGGCAGGTCCCATGCTGAGCTCAGACCCGTGCTGTGGCAGGCCAAATGTTAAGGTCAGCCCCATCCAATGGGAGAAACCATGCTTAAGAAATCTTTTTCTTTAAAAGAACAAGCCGTGCTTTGGCAGCTCCCATGCTGTGAAGGGCCGTAGGCTGTGGTAGGACCCATGCTGAGGTCCGCCCCATGCTGTGGCAGGTCCCATGCTGAGCTCAGACCCGTGCTGTGGCAGGCCAAATGTTAAGGTCAGCCCCATCCAATGGGAGAAACCATGCTTAAAAAATCTTTTCCTTTAAAAGAACAAGCCGTGCTTTGGCAGCTCCCATGCTGTGAAGGGCCGTAGGCTGTGGTAGGACCCATGCTGAGGTCCGCCCCATGCTGTGGCAGGTCCCATGCTGAGCTCAGACCCGTGTTCCTTAGGTGAGCTCCTGGCACCCGGTAGGGCAGCTTGCATCTTGCACCCGATGGATGGGGTTCTTTATTTTGTGCATATATAGTAAGAGAAGATTTGGAATGCCTTGACCCAGCCACCACATTGCAAGCAATGTTGTACAATATTCCCACGATCCGTAGTCGCTCTGCAAATATTGGACAAAGCATTACATATTTCTGTTTAGAATGAAAGAGATTGGAAACAAACAAAGATTGAAACACTGGGAGTTAATCAGTCTAGCAAATCCTTTGTGACAGACAGGATGTCCACAGCTGGCTACTTTAAACTTTTACCATAAGATGATAGATGTTAGCAAGGTAGCAGGCAGGGCAGCACGCAAAATGAAAGGGTAAACCCTTATTGAGAAACCTTACATACTTACCGTCAAACTCAAGAATCTCTGAGAGGTCCAACTGGTTCCTCTCAGCATGCTCCAAAAGGCTTGCCGCGTCCGCTAGTGGGCGTTTAAGAAGAAGCTCCACAGCATGTGCACGGACATCTTCATCATTTGGAAGAGTGTTCGTTGCTTGAAGCCTCTCTCGAAAGTTCGGGTCCTGCCATGCTCGCCTCTCCATGATCTACATAGGCAGGTCCCTATGGCACCAGAAGGGGGGTAACCCCCCCTTAAATGTTACACAGGCCAGTAAGGGAGAGGGTAGCAGTTACTGACCCCCCCTCGTTACAAGGGGGGGTCAGTAACCGTACCCCGGGGTAGGGTAACCTTAACTGGGGTGGGTAACTGGAGGGGTAACCCTGACATTAGAGGGGGGGGTCAATAACCTTACCCTGGGGTAGGGGTAATGTTATACAGGGGGGTAACTGGAGGGGTAACCCTGACATTAGAGGGGGGGTCAATAACCTTACCCCGGGGTAGGGGTGATGTTATATGGGGGGGGTAAAAGGAGGGGTAACCCTGACATTAGAGGGGGGGTGTCAATAACCTTACCCCGGGGTAGGGGTAAGGTTATATGGGGGGGGTAAAGGGATGGGGAACCCAGGAATTCACATAGACTTATGTAAGGCTTACACATTGATATTGGGGCTCATATATCGGGGCTTTTGCATGTCTAGTATAGTTCTAAGCTCCATGTCATCACACCACCTAGTGAGCCTGACAAGCCTACAATGTCTACCACTGAAATGTCTCTGAATCTCCATGCCTGTTTCACCTATCTCACCTAAATGCATAACAAGTGATGCCTAGAGCCACACAAGCAAACGAATCTTGCTTGCCTGTATTTGTTCACCTCACAAAGCTACACAGACTAGCATGTCTCCGCATCTATCCAGCCAGAAAATCTTATATATGTGCATGCGTGTCTATGCATCTGCCTTCACTACATCTGGTCTATTGACATGCATACCACATGCACCCTAAATCTAACCCAATCCACAACCATGCATGCATGCGGGTCAAATATGAAAACCTATTTAATATGATGAACCCCACGCCCAATAATCCATGGCTCCCTCCGTTGTTTGTTGTTCCAGCTTGTTGTTTGTTGATCCCACATCTTGCTCACTCTAAGCCAATTTGCCTGCGGTGAAGGAATAGTGAAGGAATAGAGAGGCAGCAGGTTAAAAATGTTGAGAGCTTGTGAGCTATGTACATATTTCAGAATGCACCTACTCTGTATTATTGAAGGCGATATGACTTTTTGCGCTGGCGTTTTGCTGGTGGCTCCTCGGCGATTGCCTCCACTGTCAACTCCTCTGGATTGGTCGTGGGGTTCACGAAACCACTGCCACCCGCCTGCTCCAGGTCATCACCGCCACCAGTAGCATCACCATTAACGGTGTTCTTTACCTGCTCCTGTGGCCTCTGCTGCTGTGGGATGGCACGCTCCATGGTCACCGCAGCCACGCCATCCTTCTGCTGCTTGCCTATAACAACCAATAAGCATTAGTGAGCACAAAGCTATTTATAGTGGTAGCTAGATAACTGTTAGGCAGGGAAACCCATGCAGATAGCAATGTACAATGCACGTGTCACTACTATGTAAACCCTAAGCACAACCATTACATACTCATGATCAACACTCAACTTACTTTGCTCCTTAATCCCAATGCGGTCCATAATGCGCTCCCATATCTCTGCCGCTTTCTTCTTAGCCTCCAGGTCGGCCATCTTCTTTTCATCCTCGGTCAGGTCAGCCAAACCCTGCTCAACACGCTGCTTCATCTCAGCCCGCGCTGTGTTGTATATCCCCAGGCTGTCTCTTGCTTTGTGCCCTGTGAAGGTGAGGAGAGGAGCTAGACTGATGGATGCCTCACGTTGTCATCCACATTGTGAGACGAGATATATTTTGATAATGGAATAGTCCTAGAATTATATATAAACCACTTACCCGCCTGGTAGTTTTGCATACAAGTTCGCATGAACTTCAAGAGCCTTGCCTCGACCTCCTTGCGGGCGGCACTGCCCCTCTTTAGACTGCACAGTTGGCCCTCACCCTCCGTTTTTGCATGGCACAGAGCAGCCATCCAGTTTATGAGAAGGGTGCGGATGTGGACCGACGTGGTGGATGGTGTAAAATCCCAAGACTTAAATTGCCTACCTGTACATGTCGATCCACACACAAACACTCGTGTAGCCACATGCCTAATTGCCATGGCTACAAAATTGCTATCAGGAAAAAGCAGGATGGTGTTACTGTTGTGCAACTTACCATCGCATTACTTACAACAGTCCTAGCGACCTGGATCCAGCATATACCAGCATCAGCCTGGCCATGCACATACAAATATGTTTAGGCCGATAGCTGCTGATGTAGACATGCTCGCTCCATCCACCCGCTATCAACCTCGCTCCGCCGCTTCGGTTGCTGACGGGCAAGTGAGTGTCAAAAGCTCGCTGCAATTTCTTCTAGATACGCTTAATTTATATCTATTTGCAGCTGCTAGTGCGTGAGCCGCGGTTGTAGGTGCATGTTTTCCTCCTTGGCCAAGATAGTATTTAAATATACGCAACTGTGAGGGTCTCACAAAAACTTTCAATATTAATATTATACTTCATGAAATCTGGGACCGTTCTGCATGTTCTGCACGTGTGTCCAAAAAATAAGATTTGGTTCTGATTATTGTTAGATAGCTCGCCCTGCATAGACTCCAGTCTATTTCTTATAGTATGATTGCTCATTTTTTGTGTTAAACGCGTTCGGTTCACCTCATAATAGTTTTGCCGTAGTCAGTTGCAGAGACAAGGCATTTTCCCCAGTCGTTTTACTTATCTAAGGGAAGCACTTATCTAATAGGCAGGCTAACCGATGGGTTACCCCTCCACAAGGTTACCCGCCCACCCCGCCCACCCCAATAGCGCCGCTACCCATGGGTTACCCACCCAGTACCCACCCAGTACCCACCCAGTACCCTCCCAACCAATGCCATAGGGGGTGCAGGTTACGCACGCAGCAGATAGAGAGTAGTAGGACAGTTACCCAAAGAGTATATGTTGTTAGTTAAGAAGTTTGGACAGTATTATAATAACAAATGGAAATAATATTATCCCTACCAAAATATTACCGTGTTAAGAAAGCTGCAAAGAACAATAAGCATGATAAAGAAGGTTTAAGAATGTTGGATCTCTAAGTATGTTCTTAACCATTCTTTAGTCTGATTTAAGCAAAGAACTAATATAAAGAACTGTAAAGAATGATCTATCCTTTCTTACGATCATTCTTTATTGCAAAGAACATTCTTATGAAGCTATAAGGTCTCATATCCAGCATAATTGGCCTTATAACCATAGTCTTATAGCCTGAAAGCACCATGGCCATTTAGTCTTCCAGCCATCCTCATCATCGCCTTACATATCATATGTGGCCTCATAGCATCATATATAGCCAGCCTCAGCCGCATAACCTCAGCTGCATAGCTTCATCAATACATTGCCATAGTCTCAATACATAGCGTTTGTGTTACTCATTAATAGCCTTGGCCTCAGCTATGGCCTCAGCTGTGGTGTCATTCATAGCCTTAGCTGTGGTCTTATCAATAGCCTTAGTCTCTCACACAACCTCAGTCCTGTACACAAAGTCTCATTCCAACATCATGCAATGGGGGACTTCACACCCCAGCATCACACACAATTGCACCAGTGTTACACATACCCTCTGTCTCATACGTAACCTTGGTTGTATTCATACATGCATAGCATCAGCTTCATTCATACATACTCCTGGCGACACCCACAAGTGCATTAGTTGGTGCATGCCCTCGCCCATGGTGTTTGTGGGTGAAGTGGCTCCCAACCAGCAACACGCATGAATGTAAAGCTGCGAGAAAGCACACACAGTGCCCCACGTTTAGTGGGGTGTGGCAGTACATGCACACGACATGGAGCAACATCTGCAGCTGGGTAAAAACGTGAGCCAGTATTGACAGTACTGGCAGGCCTTGCATCTACCAAGGGGACATTCATGTACCTATCAATAGCAACACCTGCCCCATGCTCACTTATTAGTGGAGCATGCCATTCAGCCTCCAGGATTATGTCAACCTTCCCTTTCTCCACAGGGGACTTGTAGCGGTATATGCCTAGTACCTTCCCTGCCCACATCTCATCACTTGTTGTATCACCCCCAACTAGTGGTAGTGATAACTACCGGTTGATAGGAAGAGCAGAGCATAGGTACTCTGAGCTTAGTACGGCAAGTCTCCAAAAAGAACTGTAATCCCTAAGGAAGAGAAAACAGAGCTATGTATTAAGGAAATACATAGGATCAACCAGTGAAACCGAACTCAACTGAGTCTACCAGTGACAGTGTCACAGTTGCACTAGGGCATGCAACCCTTAGCCTCTACATATAAGCATATAGAGGGTGTAGCCACGGGGCTACTTACTTAGCAAGGAGCTAAGGCCGGTACCGTAATACAACAACTATTCCCCCTTTAGGACGCGGCGTCCTCGCAGCGCCCTCGTGCACGGGCTCGAGCTGCTTCAAGATCAGGGATCAGGTCAGGGGTAAAGTTCTGCGCAGGTTCCCAGCTGTTTTGGTCGGAAGAATAACCCTTCCACTTGACAAGGTACTCATGCACCAGCCGTTTTCGTTTCTTCCCGATACGGCGAGCACGGTAGTCAAGAATGCGCTCAACCGAGTAGAGAGGTTCGTTGTTCAACCAATCTACTGGTGGCGGTCCATCAGGACTGGTCCCGGGGTTTCCAGAGGAAATATTGGATCCATTGGTAACCGACGTATCTGGTGCTGCCCTGTAAGGACGCAGCAGAGACACGTGGAAGGTGGGGTGAATACGCATATTCGAGGGAAGGACAAGCTCGGCCGCTGCCTGACCAACCATGCGTTTCACAGGGTAAGGTCCCACCCATCGCGGCAAAAGTTTGCGCGGACCTGTGGCAAGTTGCCGTAGGTTTTTAGTACTGAGGAGTACGGAATCACCAGGCTTGAAGGTGGTGTCCTTCTTACCACGGTTGTAGTACTCGATGGTACGCTGCTGTGCAGCCTCAAGGAGGTGCTTAGCTTCATCCATGCGGTCATTATACGACCTCACGAAAGCTTTGGCAGCTGGGGCAGGCACATCCAACTCCCGAGCAAGTGGAATTGCGGGGTGGAAGCCATAGTTCAAGAAGAACGGAGACTGTCCCGTAGACCGGTTAACAGCATTGTTCATGGCAAACTCAGCAGCAGAGAGGAAAGTATCCCACGCGCGAGGATTGCTGCCAGCGTAAGTACGCAGCATGTCACCAAAGGTGCGGTTCATGCGTTCCGTCTGCCCGTCCGTTTGGGGATGGTAGGCAGTGGAAAGGTTCACACGAACATTGACAAGGTCACCCAGGGACGCCCAGAACTTGCCACCGAACTGGGGCCCACGGTCAGAAATGACCGACTTGGGTATGCCATGCAAACGCACGACATTATCAAAGAACAGACGAGCCGTCTGCTCTGCAGTCACCGAGGTGGTGGTAGGCGCAAGGTGCACCATCTTGGTCAAACGATCAACCATGACGAGCACGGCATCGTTCCCCCCCTCAGACGGAGGAAGACCAACAACAAAATCAAGGGAAACACTTTCCCAGGGAGCCACCGGAATCGGCAAGGGTTGAAGCAACCCTGCTTGTTTACCGGAAAGAGGCTTAGAGCGTTGGCAATCGTCGCACTGCTGCACAAAGCGAGCAGCATCCTGGGCCAAGGAGGACCACCAGAAATTGCGACGTGCTAGCTCCACCAAGCGGGTAACACCCACATGTCCAGCCAGGGGGTCCTGATGCAAGCGCGCAAGGATATCCCGGCGAAGAAGGTCGTCGTTAGGCACGACAATCTGGCGACGTTCACCATCAGTGCGGATCCATAGGCCGCGCTCCTGCTTATAGGGCTCAAGATTGCGGGCATCCTTAAACCAGGAGTCAGAGGCATATCCCTGCACAATGCGCTGTGCAAAGCCAGAGGTAGTGACCTCAGAGGCAGCAGATTGACGCCGAGTGACCACCGAAAGGATCACGGCATGCAGGGATGGATGGCGACTCAATGCATCGGCAACATTGAGGGATCCGGAGAGATGCTCCCAGGTGAAGTTGAAACGTGCCATGTATTCCAACCAACGCGCCTGGCGGCGGTTAAGGGTAGGAACGCCCTGAAGGAAGGTCAAGGGCTTATGGTCTGTCTTTACCACGAAGGGACGACCCTCCAGGTAGCAGCGCCATTCACGCAAGGCATGAATGATAGCCAGAAGCTCTTGCTCACCGGTAGTATAGCCCCGCTCCGCCGGAGAGAACTTCTTACTGGTGAACGCAATGGGACGCCCATTCTGCACCAGAACAGCGCCTGATCCTTGCAGCGAGGCATCAGAGATGAGCTCGACACGAAAGGGCAAGGAGTAATCAGGAAAGTGCAGCACCACGTCATTAGCAACAGCGTGCTTGATCGCATCAAACGCAGCTTGGCAATCAGGAGTCCAAGCCTCAGGAGACTGAAAAGCGTCTTTGCGAGTGAGCGACGTGAGAGGTGCAGCAAGGGAAGAGTACCCAGAGATAAACTTACGGAAGTAATTGGTAAGGCCCAAAAACTTGCGCAGCTCCGGCAAAGAGGTCGGAGTCGGCCAGTCCTTTACGGCAGCAGTCTTACGGGGGTCCATGCGGATGCCATCGGCAGACACCACATGCCCCAAGTACTCCACCTGGGAAAGAGCCCAGTAGCACTTGGACTGCTTGGCATACAGCTGCTCACGCCGTAAGACCTCCAGCACCTGACGGAGATGCTTAAGGTGTTCCTCCTTAGTCTTCGAGTAGATCAGGATATCGTCCAGGTAACACACGACAAACTTGTCAATGTAGGGCCTGAACATACGGTCAATGACAGCTTGGAAGGTCGCAGGGGCGTTAGCCAAACCAAAGCTCAGGACCGTAAACTCGAAATGACCAAAGGGGGTACGGAAAGCCGTCTTAGGAATGTCAGATTCCAAGATACGGATCTGATTATAGCCCTGCTGCAGGTCGATAGAGCTGAAGTAAGCAGAGCCACGCAGCTTATCAAGCAGGTCATCGATCCGGGGTAAAGGATACCGGTTTTTGACCGTAACGGCATTAAGGCCACGGTAGTCAATGCACATGCGCAGTGTGCCATCCTTCTTACCCACGAACAAGATAGGCGCGGAGTAAGGGGAAGTGCTCGGACGGATCAAGCCCTTAGCAAGCAAGTCAGTAACCTGCCGCTTTACCTCATCAAGCTCCAAAGGGCTGAGACGGTACATGGGGCGTGAGACGGGTTGCGCGCCAGGCACCAAAGGAATGGTGTGATCCACCGGTCGTTCCGGCGGGATCCCTGGAAGGTCGCGGAACACATCTGCATACTCCGTGAGCAACGCAGAGACTTCAGTGTCCTGCGTGGAAGTCTGAGCACCAACAGAGTTGAGCCGAAGAGAGGGGCGCACTAGAATGCCATGAGCACCCTTACGCAGCATACGGACAGCTGCTTTACGGCTAACAGACTCTGGGGTATTCTTGGTTTCACGCATGGCAGTGATAACGTGATTGACCTGAGGAGCGTCATCAGGAACAGCTTCCTCTGCGGCTGTAGGCAGCCATCGAAGCACGCAAGTTGCTGAACCCTTAGACAGGCGAAGGGTGCGTTCCTCATAGTCAAACGCGGCAGCATGCTTCTGGAGTGAGGCAGAGCCTAGAATGAAAGATGCGGCATCTGTGAGGGTCGGCAGCACATAGGGCTGCAAGCAAGCACGAAAAGAGCCTGCAGACACCCGCAGAGACACCTGCCCCAAGATGGCTTGCTTGCCCCCGTCGGCTAAGGAAACCGAAGACCACGGGCAAGAGCGAACAGGCAAACGCAAGCGCTGAACCAGTGACTCACTGATAAAGTCGTGGGTAGCACCCGAGTCCACCAAGGCGGTGAAACTGAGTCCAGCCGTTGCCAGAGAGATAAGAGGAAGAGATGAACCTGCAGTCATAGCACCCGACGCAGCTACCAAAAGGGCAGAAGTGAAAGGATCAGGTGACACAGGTGTGTATGGCTGCGGCGCATCAAACCATACCTCTGCAGGATACGGGGTGCCAGGTAAAGCAACCTGCTGGCCTGAAAGGTCAAGACCATTAAAGAGACCCGTACCTGTTGGAAAGGACCGAACCTTGCGCATACCTGCAAGCTCAGCAGAGGCCAGACGAGCTACATGCTGTGGCAAAAGAATACCAGCTGCTGTATCAGGTCGACGCTGCTTGCAGGTGCGATAATGACTGAGCAAGGCCCGAAAATGATGAAGTGAGGAGGGGATCAGAAGGACGGTGTGCCCACCAAGGTCAGCCGATGAGAGGGGACGTCCACGAGGTGCCAAGAGGTTACACGTGGAGTCAAACCCAGCCTTGACAGCCAAGGCGTCAAACGAAAACCGGCGACCAACAGCGGTCTCAAGGTCAGCAAGGACCTCTGGGCGCAAGGCGCGCACAAAGCTACGCACACCCGAACCTATCTGTCCGGACTTAGAAAACCCAGGCAAGCTCTCCTCAGCACCAGCCTGGGCAAGGCCCTAGTGGCCATTGCCTTGTGCCGCGGCGGCACGAGCCTCAGGGGGACGCAACGTGCACTCATCATATGAGTGGCCAGCAGCCCGGCAGCAAAAACAAACGTTGCCCCCTGCCTCCTTACGCAAATCCCTCAAGTCACCACGGGTGAGCTGGCGACCGTACCGGTTATAGTACCGGGTGAGCTCACGCTCCTGATCGGCCGTCAAGGACTGCGGGTTGACACCACCACCACCACGACCCTGCTGGTGACCACGGCGGTCCCCACGCGCATTCCCCCTGCCTCCCAAACTAGGACGCTTGCCACGCTGACGGGGACGAGACGCTGAGGAAGGGCCGGCGCCTACGGCAGCAGCGGCAGCCTGCGGTGCGTGAGCGCGCACACGCTTAGCTGGGGGCTCTCCATCAGAGGCCTCCATAGCGTCGTCTCCATCCACATCCTGCATAGCGATGGCATTAGAGCGAACACCAGAACGGAACCGGCGCTCAGCGAGGATGCGGGCCTCTTCGCCAGAGGCATGACGCACAAGGTCATCGTAGCTGGTGAAGGGTCTACCCTTTTCGTCAGCTGCACACTTAGGCTGCAGGACACCAGACAACCCTTGCTGAAACCAAAACAGTTTCTCACGAGGGTGGATATCAGGGATATCCTGGAATAATGCCTCAAGGCGGGCATGATATGCAGGGACATTTTCACCAGTCCTCATATAGAAGGACTTGTCAGCAAGCTTCTGACGAGCCTCCTGCTCAACCGACAGAATTTGTGGGGCAAAACGAATGCGCAAATTCTCTAGGATAGATTCCACGGTGAGCTGAGTCTGGGAGAGAGACCACTCGTCATACCAGACCTTAGCATTGCCACGCAATGCCTGAGACAGGAACAGACAGCAAGAACGCTGGTCCTGACCCCACGGAATGATCCCAAAGAATAGGTTAACATCCCGAATGAAAGCACGAACCCGGGCGGAAGCCTTCTTAGCATCTAGTTTGTCATCCAGCATCAACGCCGGAGTTGGCAAACTGATCCGCGGAAGCTCTGCAGCCGAGTGAGTCGTAGACGGACTCTGTTCCGCAATAGGCAAAATAGGTTGCCCGTCGCGCGTGCGCCTGCTGGGCGTTTGCGTGGCTGGCACAGGCGGCGCAGCAGCAAGAACGTTCACAGGTTCATTAGCAACTCCCATAGAAGGAATACGATTTAAAGTGGTTTCATTGCCACTATTGGCTACGGCGTCAAGGCGACCCATGTGTTGGTCAACAGCATCAGGCAATGCACCAACAGCTGGCACAGCTTGCCGAGCCTGAGAACCAGAAGCCATTGCAACAGCAATAGGACGAGGATTAGGTAATCCGGAATAGGTATTCACACGATTACGTCCTCCAGCCAAGGCAAAGAGAGATGCCATTGTAGGTTACTTTCTAGGAAGGACCCAGAAACGTACCCTTCTCAAACGTAAAGAACGTTTGCGTTGCAATATCCACTCCACTGGAGCGTCTGATATTGTGCAACAAAGGTGCTTGCTCTTCACACGAAGAAGCAGGCGAAATCTCGCCGTCGTCTGCAAGAAGCACGACTTAGCCTAAATTTTACAGCAATAAATATATTATAAAATACTCTATTTACCAGAGTAAAGTGCAGCTTTAATCGCTTCCAGGTTCAGACTAACGTCCATATCCATGATTAGCGAAAAGCACAGAAAGAAGTGTCCAGAAAGACCGTCTCGCTACCAGTTTTGTTGTATCACCCCCAACTAGTGGTAGTGATAACTACCGGTTGATAGGAAGAGCAGAGCATAGGTACTCTGAGCTTAGTACGGCAAGTCTCCAAAAAGAACTGTAATCCCTAAGGAAGAGAAAACAGAGCTATGTATTAAGGAAATACATAGGATCAACCAGTGAAACCGAACTCAACTGAGTCTACCAGTGACAGTGTCACAGTTGCACTAGGGCATGCAACCCTTAGCCTCTACATATAAGCATATAGAGGGTGTAGCCACGGGGCTACTTACTTAGCAAGGAGCTAAGGCCGGTACCGTAATACAACATCACTTGACTGACACCGTCTAGTAATGAACCAGCAGGCGCGAGCTGTGCTGGGCTTATCCTCTTCAAAGGCAATGAGCTCCATATTCTTGTTAAGCTCCACTGATGCTAATTTCTCCAGGAATTTGCCTGCCAAGTGGATACCACGGAAAGGCTGCGAATTCTGCAGCAGGGTGGCTGTTACCCATGTATCTTGCCGCAGAAGGGTACGGAGGCAGTAGTCAGAAAGGACCTACAGGCAGGCGAGGACATAGGAAGGGAATGCGCATGATAAAATGCATGATTCCATGCAATCTATGTGCAGTATCAAAACATTTTAAGCAAAGGAATGCATAGCTGTAACACTGGTGCAATAACACTTGATGCTGGGGTGGGAAGTCCCCCCTTACAATCCTCCCCGCCTTATAGTGAACGTCCTCGGGCGCCCCTGACACCCCGTAGGGCAGCTTGCGCCTTGAACCCAACGGATGGGATTCTTTTGTTTTCCCGGCACCACCACAGCTTTTCATTGTATATTGCAGCGGGTTGTAACCATGGTGCAGTGTCAACCCAGGCATCCATCTCACGATTAATGGGATTCATGCGCATGCTGAACTAGAGTGCGCCTGTTCGGGTTTGACCCAGGGATCTTAGGTCAGGTCGTAGGTATTCTCACCAATGTAACACTTGGCAATAGCACATGATGCTGTAGTCCCCTATTACAGCATAAAGATATACACTTGCCTTATTAGGCATAGACCGTGAAGTGTGTATCGCTCGCAGGGGTGTGTTGAGCATGAGCGGCACACGATGATATACCAGGGGAATGAGGAAGAAGTAATACGGCTGGGGGTGCTTTTCTTTCTAACATAATCTGTTACATTATTTCTTGCCTGAATACTTGCAGATGGAGGACACTGCTGATGACTGTGTTGACATCATGGTCATTGGCAGAGTGCAGAAGTTGGGTGACCGTACCCAAATCTATATGCCCCCCACCGGGGTGTCCTTCAACCTGAAGGAACGTAAAATGAAGCTTTTCCAGAAGGTGGGATATTACTGACTACAATACTTCATACCAATGTGCCATGCCTATGCATGACTTAGGATAAGCATATATATAGTGATATAATTATTAACCATTGCATTATCATTGCAGGTTCGCTGGCCTGTTGTTGGCCTACTCGCGGTCAAGGACAACTTAACCGCAGTTCAGTGGGCGCTCAAGCACATGGGTCTCAGCAAAAAACAGCTGGAGGCACTGAACATTGAGCAGCAGATTTGAATGTAGTCATCATAATACAAGTGCACCCATAGAAATATAATCTGGGGTTGTGAGCGAGCCTGTGTACATAGTCCTGTGTAAGGTCGTCAGTATCTGTAGTCAGTAGTGAAAAATAGTTTGCTGGAATCCTTGGAATCTATGTTATCATCAATGCAGTAAGGTAGCTTGGCAACCTATTTCGTCACTTGTTTAGTTAGTTGTAGTTGTAGTCAGTTGAAAATGATGTGGAGGTTGGAAATCATTTGAACCTATACGGTATCATGGATATTAGGCTACCTATTATTTTGTCTCTTGTGTGGTCAGTGCTTGTTGACATTTATTGAGAAAATAGTTGATACGTACGTGTTATTGAATTTCACATGTAACACAATAATAGTGAGCTCTTAATAATGTTCTGTCCTGCCTTCTCACTGTTAAGTATGCCTAAGAAATCATAAAGAATCATAGGCTAAAATATTTTATTCTTCAGTACAGAATCCTAAGAATGTTTAAGAAAGCTAAGAAAAAATGTGTGATCATAATGATGCTTCTTTGGTAGAGAATGTTCAGAAAGGTAAAGAAACTAGATAAAGAATGTTGGCTTAAGAATCCTAAAGAATGGTAAGAAAGGGTTTCTTTATGCATTCTTAGCTAAGAAAACTAAAGAAATCTGTGATCTTTATGACGCTTCTTTGTTTAAGAACGTTCAGAATTGTAAAGAAAGCCAGCAAAGAATGCCAGCTTAAGAATGCTAAGAAGGGAGGTTTCTTAATTCGGACTATTAAAGAACGTTCTTAGAACGTTCTTTACAGAAAATTTCGTTCAACTTTTATATGGCGTAAGAATGCTTAAGAACGTTCTTAACACGGTTATATTTTGGTAGGGATTTTTTAAAGAAAAAGGTTTGAATCTGTAAGAGAAACATTGCTGGCTTTTGATCTAGTAGTGCTCCTTAGCCTTGAATGGAGCTGTATAGCTAGCCTTATATTTATATCTACCTATTATTTGGGTATGAACACCAGTGGGAATAAGAGAAACAATTTCTGACAAAATTTATTCCTGCTTTTACTCCCACTTCCAGCAATAATAATCAGCTAGTATAGTTTGTAGGAGAGGTTTTCATATTAAATACTCGCAGCTCCAGTATTTGTTTCCTCATAACTGAACCACATTCTGATACATACATACATGATGTATCTTTGGTTTTTGGGAACCTGATGATTTCAAATATGAAGACCGCAAAATCCTCACACCAATTTAAACCGAATTTATTGTCCTTGCTTCTAATGGTAACCAAGTGGTTACTAAAACCAAGTTTTACTGAAATGGATGCAAACTGAAATTGCTTTAAAATTATCCGACTATACAGAGGAAGTTGCGAGTGTTTTGAAATAGATTCAATAATATAACATACATCCACAGATTTTGCATCATGCATCATGACGTTTATAAGGCTACTTATTAGGTATACAGCAAAACCAAAACCACGCGCGCAAGTTTTCATTTTTCAGTAACTATTTTTTATTTTGCTTTATACAAGGTGTTGCGAGATAGTCTAGCGGACATTGGCAAAGCTTGGCCGTATTACGAGGAAGTATTAATTACATAATTATATATTGGAATAAGAAAAGAGAGAGCGAGAAAAACGTCTATAGAAGCAACGTCTGTCGGATTGGTCCATGCAGCGGTACGTAAAAGGATAGGAACTTCGCCCACAAAACATACCACAATATACATAATTCGAAACCTTATAACGTACCACAAAAAGACCCCTGAAAAGCTCACTTCGCGTCCACGTCTAGGTCGTACTGCAAAGCTCGCTCACTGATACGCAAACCAGCTAGGACGGCTCGCTAAACATAACTAACGATAACGTTTTCATAACACGCCCCCTCGAGACGTTCCTAGCTCCAAAACGTCGGTCTGGCAAGTTAATAGCTCCAGCACCACAAAGATGTTGCGCGCTCACACCATCACCCTCAGTCACCAAAGCACGCAAAAGAAACGATAGGACTTCATGCCATAACTCCCATTCCGTTCCGAAACTTCTTAAACTTGATCTCTCCCAAAGCCTTCGTGAGAATATCGGCCACCATATCTTCCGTAGAGCAATAGGAAAGCGCTACCTCCCCTCTAGCAACCCGCTCTCGCACCAAGTGATGCTGCACATCAATGTGCTTGGACCGAACCGAAGTAATAGGGTTGTTTCCTAAGCTAAGCGCCCCCTGAGAGTCCATCCAGATCCCAATCGTGTCTGAGCACAGATCGAAATCTCCCGCCAGCTTTCGAAGCCATAGAGCCTCACGAACCGCTGCTGCCGTAGCCTGATATTCTGCCTCCACCGAAGATGCCGCCACGGTGCGTTGTAGCTGACTGTTCCAGCTTATAGCTGCTCCACCCAATAGGAAAACGTATCCAGTCGTTGACCTGCGCGTCGCCGGATCACCAGCCCAGTCTGAGTCGCTGTATCCCTCCAATTTAAGTTCTCCAGCTCCGCCAAATCGTAGTCCTAGCTCCTTAGTGCCCGCCAAATAGCGAAGTACGCCCAGAGCCAGTCCCATGTGAGTCTTCGACGGTTTGCCCATAAAGCGCGCCAGCACGCTCATCGCCTGTGCGATGTCCGGTCTTGTGCTCGTCGCCAAGTAGTTCAGCTCTCCAATTAGCGTCCGGTACTCTGTGCTGTCCACAAGCTCCGTCTCACCGTCTCCTGCCGGTAGAACCTTCGAGCCAGGAGGTAATGGGGTGCTTCGCGGCTTAGCATCCGCGAGCTGGTGTCGCTGTAGCAGCTCCTCGATGTACCTCTGCTGCGAAAGCTTAACTTCGCCGTTCTCTCCCCTGCTGATCTCCATCCCCAAGAAGACTTTCGCCTCCCCAAGATCTCGAATCTTAAAAGCTTCTCCCACTGCCGCCTTCACCTTCTTGATTAGCTCCACGTCGTCGGATGTAGTGACAATATCGTCGACGTGCACCAGCAGATAAACAATCCCATTCTCGTCCTTCTTGATAAATAGCGCCGGGTCTGCTTGTGATGGTTTGAACCCGAGCTTGTCCAGCGCCGCCACCAGTTTCACGTACCAGCAGCGCGGGGCCTGCTTCAGCCCGTAGATAGACCTTTTAAGTCTGCACGCCTGGTTGGGATCTTTCGACTCATAGCCCGGCGGCTGCTGCATCCAAAGCTCTTCCTCCAGCTCTCCATTCAGAAAAGCCGTTGACACGTCCAGCTGATGGATGGGCATACCCTTAGCTGCCGCCACCGCCAGCAAAGCTCTTAGCGAAGCGAAACGCGAGGTAGGGGCAAACAGCTCCCCATAATCAATCCCCGCCCGCTGCTCATAGCCCTTCGCCACCAAACGCGCCTTGAAGCGCTCAATTTCCCCATCTGCTCCACGCTTAACTTTATATACCCACCGGCAAGGTAGCAGTCGAGTGCCCTCCGGCGGTCGTGCCAGCTCCCATGTTCCATTGGCAAGCTGCGCCGCAATCTCCTCGTCCATCGCCTTCTTCCATTCTTCTGCATGCGGCCCATTCGTAGCCTCAGCGTATGTTGACGGTTCAGGTATTTCTCCAGTAGATGCCGCATTGATCCGCCCATAGGTTACCCTCCCGTTGGGCTCCCGTCTCCACTCGATCAGCCGCTTGCGTTCACGCAATGGGTAGCGGCGATCCTGCATTTCCACATCTGCATTCCCTGCGGGTGCTAGTTGTCCTCCACTGGTTGAGGGCCCTCCACTGTCATCACCGCCACCACCACGTGACTGCTCTGTCCGTGGGAATAGCGCCAGCGGCATATTAGCTTGGCCTCTCGGTGGCGCCGTCTGCCCACTGCTGGTTGACGGCCCACTGTTGTTCTCAGCCATCTCAATGTCCATGTTTGAACCATCCAGGGCGCCTCCGCCACCCCCTGACGGCAGTACCATCCCAGCGCCGTCGTCAGCCTCCTCCTCATCGTCGTCAGAGTCCATACGGCTATTTCCAATGGCCGTCTCGTCGAACCTCACCGCAGAATGCTTAGTGATGCTGCCGTCGTCGAAAAGGATGCGATAGTGCCCACCGTGCTCGTATCCGACGAAAATCCCCTTCCGACTCACCGGCTCCAGCTTGTTGCGCTTCTCCTTAGGCACGTGCGCGTATGCTGCGCAGCCAAAGACCCTTAGGTGACTGATATCTGGCTTCGTGCCCATGAACGCCTCATGCGGTGTTACCTTAGCGCCAGCGACAGGCGAGATGTTGCGAAGGTAGTTCGCCGTCGCAAGTGCTTCTGCCCATAGCTGCTGTGGCAGTTCAGACTCCACCAGCATAGCCCGCGTTTTCTCCAGAAGAGTCCTGTTTAGGCGTTCTGCTGCCCCATTTTGCTCTGGAGTGTACCCCACCGTTGTGCCGTGGATAATGCCTTTGTTGCTGAAGTAGTCGCCCATGGTCTGGTTGACGAATTCCCGTCCACGGTCCGTGCGTACCTCCTTGACACGACGTCCAGCAATATTCTCCAGCGCCTCAAAAATGGCGCGAACCTTCTTGCCGATGGCGTCCTTGGTCTCTGTGAAGGCCACCGCTGAAAGTCCCGTGCAATCGTCCAGCACCGTAGTCACGTACCGGGATCCGCCAAGTGACGTCTCGGGCATGGGACCACAGACGTCCATATGAACCAGCCCAAGCGGTTTCACCGCCTTGTGTCCAGTAGCTGGGAACGGTCCACGTGATTGCTTCGCATAGATGCACGGCTCACAGATCCGTGAGCTGGCTGCCGCCAAGCTCCCGCGATCAAGCTCCATGCCGGTTACCATATTCTCCCGGCACATCCGTTCCAGGCTCCCGAAGCCCAGATGTCCCAAGCGCCGATGCCACAGCGCTGCCGCCGAGTCTACTGACCCGGTCGCCGCACATGAGCGGCTATCGCTGACCGAACGCCCTGCTGCGTTGTAGCGAATTGCGTAGAGGTTTCCAACCTTCTCGCCTTGTAGAATAGTCCGTCCTTGATGCTGCACCAGAGCCTTCCCGTCGCCCAGCACCACTTTGGCGCCACGGTCGTCGAGGATACCCGCCGAGATAAGCTTGACGGTAGCCTTCGGCACCACATACACGTTGAGTAGGTCAATCTCCAACCCTTCGATCACGTTGCTCTTTAAGGTGCACGATCCCACATGCGTCGGCTGATGCCTGGAGCCATCGTAGCCGATAACGTTGAACAGTTCCTCCGCCTTGACTGCACGAACGTTCTTCAACTCGGATGCATCGTAGGTAATGTGCCACTCCGATCCCGAGTCAATGTGCCAGTCCTTCAAGCGGGATTCTCCTCCAAGCGCGAATGCCAACTTACTGGGCATTGCTGATGCGCTCCCGCCACGTTGCTTGCCGTCTCCTCCACGCCCTTTGCTCCCCTGATCTGCTAGACGCTTACGGCAATCCCTCATAAAGTGTCCGGGTGTCCCGCAGTAATGGCAGGTAACGTTAGGTCTTCCGCCGGTCCTTGCTCCTTGACCTCGCCCTGACGAACCGGCGTTGCCGCCACCCCGGCGCGCACTAAACGCCGTCGTCTCCTTCCTACTGGCCTCTCGTTCCGCTGAGTCGTAAGCCATCAGCCTTGAAACGACTTGTTGAAAATCCAGCTCACCTTCGCGCGTCTCAAGGGCAGTCGTAATAACGTGATACGTGCGTGGGAGACCCTTGATGATAATCGTAGTCAGCTCGGCATCAGTGACCACGTGTCCGACATCCAGCAAGTCTGACTGGAGCTGCCGCGCCCTGCTGACGTAGACCGGCATATGCTCTCCATTGGCCATCTTGAAGTCGCTGAGCTCCTGTCGTAGAGCTATCTTCCTCGTGTTGCAGGTTGATGCGAACGTCGCCGCCAGAGCATCCCAGGCAGCCTTGGCGTTAGCTGCCCGCACAATGGTCTGGAGGTGGTGGTTCTTGACGTTCTTGGCCATGACGCTCTTGACCTTGTTTGACATATTAACGTCTGCTTCTGAAATCGGTGCAGCAAGCAGAGCGTGACCGTATCCGAGCTCGCCACATAGTAGCTCGAATCGTAGCTTCCAGGTTGCGTAGTTGTTAAGGTCAAGCGGTTCGTCCAACCTATCCTTCCCCATTGTGAAGACCTATAATCGCGAAGATCAACACTAATAGATGGGCGAAAGATGCCAAGCTCCGCGGCACACGTTGCCGGGGCTCATAACCTGTTGCGAGATAGTCTAGCGGACATTGGCAAAGCTTGGCCGTATTACGAGGAAGTATTAATTACATAATTATATATTGGAATAAGAAAAGAGAGAGCGAGAAAAACGTCTATAGAAGCAACGTCTGTCGGATTGGTCCATGCAGCGGTACGTAAAAGGATAGGAACTTCGCCCACAAAACATACCACAATATACATAATTCGAAACCTTATAACGTACCACAAAAAGACCCCTGAAAAGCTCACTTCGCGTCCACGTCTAGGTCGTACTGCAAAGCTCGCTCACTGATACGCAAACCAGCTAGGACGGCTCGCTAAACATAACTAACGATAACGTTTTCATAACACAAGGCCTAGTTAATAGGGAGAAGTTTGCAAGTATTATAGAAGGGATGTTATAAATACGTTGTCGCCAGATAAGCTGCTCCGTCCTAGCTAGCTGCTGGTTTGATTGTCTGTCTGTGAGGGAGCAATGCAGTACGGCCTAGTAGTTGTACCCAAGAATACTAGTCTTATGGGGATCTATTAAGGTCACTCTACAAGGAATCGAATTATATATTTTTTGGTATGTTTTGTGGGTGAAGGTCATAACACTACTTTGAGTTCACCTGCATCGACGGACTTCTACGGACAGTATTTATACCGCGCACTAAATCGTTTGTTCATCTATCTTCCTATTATTTACCACCATCTTAATATGTAACGAACGCTTTCTCGTATTAAGGCAAAGCTTTGATTGCTAATGTCCGCTGGAATATCTATTTCACAACAAGGGATAAGCAAGGTAATAAATTGCGGGAAGCCAACCAAGACTTTATTCAATGCTGATTTAAGCTTAACCACATTTTTTTATATGTAACAATATGGAATATCGTTTAGCTCCCACATGGCTAAAAATATGTGGCCCACCAAGCCTCCAGTTTAAGAGTTCAGGTTAACTTCTAATAATAATATCATTTATTAAACCATACATACACTTGTTAAAGAAAAAATACACATATACACCTCATATACACCCCATATACGTATCGGAGAGGCCCTTTTGCTGGGAGGTGTGTTTGCGGGAGGCCCTTTTGCTTTTTTAAGTACCGGGTATCATGTTATGGATGGAGAAGCCGGTCATGTCCATATTTGTATATTTGTTGGGCAGTTAAACGAACCTTTGGATATGAGCTCTGCTTTCATTTAATGCGGAAGAAGAGGGAGGAAGCATGCCTAACGAAGCTAATGACCTGCTCGTACGACAATAACGGTGCTGATGATGTCATTCCACCCTCACAAATGTACGTGGTTTTCGCCGTTAAGTGTGTCCCCGGGTTTATCCCGCGTATGTAGCTTCTCCGAAACCCAAACCCTTCCATAAAATCTCATTCTTTGGAGGTATACAAAAGCTACAATTTCCGACAACACTTATATATGTTGGGGTGTTACACTGTGGGCGACTCGCCCTACAAGGGCGAGCACCAAGGGGCCTGACCGGACCGAGCCACAGCGCAGGGGAGGGGCACGTGGCTTTGTCTGTCTGTCCTGCCACGTGCTCCCCCTCTCACTAAGACCAGCTAGAGCAAAGAAAGACTCAGAGGCTCTAGCCTGGCCACTAACAGAGCACTGAGGAGCACCACGAAAACGAGGAGGGAACAAAAGAAAACAGGGGGCGACTAACTGCACAAAGAAAGGGACTACTCTCCTCCAACACAAAACTGAACTAGCAAGAGCCTGAAAAAGACGCACAGAAGCCCTCAGAGGAGAGACGCCAACAGGAGAGCACACTCAAACACAGCCAAGGAGGAAGAACCCAGCTAAAGACAGAGGGGGGGATGACGAGCCAAATTGGCGCCCCCCTAGAAAGCCTCCCGGCCCCACCCACAGCTGGCCCCTCAAACACCTGCACTGCACAAGAGGGAAAGACCTCTCTCACTGCCTCCCCCAAAACCCTCAGAACCCAGTGCCTGGACACAGGCTCCTCCAGCCACGAGACCCTCCACTCTCTCCCTGCCCCTCCTCAAACACCAGGCTGCCTGCCCGTTCTCTCCAACTCTCCTCCTCTCTCCCCCTACTTCTCCCTCAAACCTCCTCAAAACCCCACCCTAAGGACCCTGCTCTGCTCTCTCTGCTCCACGGTCGGTGATTTCCATAGGAGAATCACATCTCAACTGAGCTCCAACTATGGCTAGGATGGGATGGTGCGGTCCCACCCGATCCCAGCCATATTTAGGGATACCCAGCGCTGCAAAAGAGTGTAAGCGAGTCCAGAAGTCAGCAACTGTACGGGCCTGTGCTTGGTCCAGGGGAGAAGCTGTTGTTTGTACTGCATTGTCCAAAGTTGGCTGTGTCGTGTAGATGCTTGGATGTGTGTTGGCAGCTTCATCCTCCTCTTGCGTAAAGCCCCCTAACCGGTTGAAGAAGTCAGTAATAGCCCGTTGACGGGGTCCCTGCTCTGCTGTCCGGGTCTGTGGTTGTTGCTGCCGTCCGTGGGTAGAAGCCCCCTGTTGCCTTTGTTCCCGGGTTGCAGCCCGGAGACAGTACCTGCCATATTCCATAGAAGACAAAGCAGCCATGGCTATCACGTCCCAAGGTGCCTGTTCGCACCCGGTTGGCGCTTGGACGAGCCACAGCTGTTGCCTGGTTATGCCCCCCTGTATGGTGGCTGGTGACAGCAGTCGCAGATGCCTGTCAATCTGCTCTCGCACCGCCTTGGCTATTGGACATTCCCAGAAGTGATGCATGCGTGGGGAGTAAGGCTGATCAGTATCTCCTCCATAGCTCCCACACTCACAGGGTTTGATGGGCACCCTGGAAAGGTGTGTGTTGCCCGGCAAGGGTATCCCATCAACCACCAAACGCCACAGCGTCTCTTTGTTTTTGTTCTCCCAATGAACTGCTGTCCATAGCCGAGCTAGGGTTGCCTGAAAGTGCTGGAGGTTGGTGGCAAGGTAGGGAGGAGTTGGGCTATCGGTTGACACCCCTAGAGCCTCCCTCACAAAGGCTGTCAGCAGCTCCAAACGCTCCTCCGTAGTTGAACCTCCTTGCAGCTGGGTAGCTTGGCTGACCGTAAGATGGTAGAAAGGCACTATACCCGAGTCTCCTGGCAATCTCCAGCCCAACCGCCTGACTATCATGGCCATCACTGTGGTACAGTCTGGTGGTGCTTGCAACTGCTGCTGCATTCTGTCCTCCATCCTGATCTGTTGTTGGGGTTGTAAGCGATGAATGACCTCCCGTGCTGCTGCTAGCCATGATGGGCTGATATCATTGCATAAGGCTGAAAGAGCCCTATGGGTAGACTCCTTGTCTCGCAGTTGGGTGGGGTTAGCTATGGGGTCTAGATACTGGAGGGTCCAATCCAGCCAGTTAGTTGTTCGAGGGAGGGGTGTTTGGCTGTGCTCCAGCATGTCATACACCCTTACCAACTCGCCTACTGTAAGTAGTTTTCTGCAAGAAGCCAGCAGCGGGTGTCGTGCTTCCAGGCCTGGGCGGAAGTTGTGCCCATTGGTACTTCTCCCAGCATCCACATTGTTGGGCAACAATGGATTACCCCACAGGGCAGCTGCCCAGCACCAGTCTCCGGGGGCTAAAGGGGGGTTGCTGACATCTTCTAATGGTGGTAGATGTGCCAAGGCCCCTACAATCCGGCTGATATCCTCAGGCAAGGTCTCTCCACCCAGCCAAGGCCCAGTTGCGTGGGCAGTGGTAAGGGCCCAAGGCTTAAAAGCTGGATGAGTGATCTCCAGGTAGGTGGCCAGGGTCCGGATCCACGGGTGGATACTATGATCATTACCATAAGTAGCCAGCTGTTCCTCCTCTTCCTCAGCTATTGTAGCCATCGTAGATCCCACGGGTGTTACCCTCTCTCCCGCACTCCTGGCCATCAGAGTCCCTCGGATGAAGCGCACTGCCCACACTGCTTGCCTTGCCCGGATGTGTTGCCTGAGTGGCAGTAGGCCGAAACCACCAATAGAGGGATGTCCTACTAAGAGTCTGCTAGGCACTCCAGTGAAGCGTTGGCCCTGATCTTCGGGGCCCTGTTGCCGATCAACAAGGCGAGCAGCTAGACACTCAATGTTGCTCAGGGTGGTATCTGGAGGTGGTCCACCATGCTCCATATGCCAAGTGACTGTTTGCAGACAATAAGCTGATACTGCTGCAGCCCGGCCAAAGGCAGAGAGCGGATAATGGGCTAGACGTTGCATCCTCTTGTAGGCCAGAGCAAGCATCTTAGGCCAGTCCGGTTGAGGTGGCTGCAGTTGGTTGTCCATAGGCAAGTTAAGGGCTGTTGCAGTAGTGACCACCTTAAGGCCGTTGATAGTGTGCCCCTGCCGTCGGTCATTCGTAGCCCCTATAGGCAGAAGTTCCACTTTATCCAGGTTAAGGTGTTGACCAGACGCCCTGGCGAAGGTACCCATGGCTGCAAGGAAGGCTGGCACGGATTCCTCTCCTTCCAGAGTGACTTCTGCATCATCAGCAAACTGACAGGCTGTGACCCTGTCTTCATCTGAAGGCAAGAGGCGGAGGCCCAGCTCTTGGCTTTTTAGCCAGCAGAACAGGGCCTGGCCAACAAAGAGATACAGCAGGGGTGCTAGGGGGCATCCCTGTCGCACCCCCGCCTCCATCTTGACAAGCCTGGACTTGAAACCGTTCATCATGGCTCGTGCCCGTGTGTTGCTGAGCAACTTATATATGTGTGTATGTATACCGTACGTCTTTCAGTTATGTGTTGCTTCCAGTACTGCCAGAGGGTTACATCATATCTACGCAACTTCAACAACAACAGCGAGCTGCTGCAATCCTGTTTTCGGGCAGGTATGGAAGCGGCATGCTGTCCAGCGTGAGACTGGCATACATATGAAGGCAGTGAGGCGGCAACAGGATACGCCTCGTGACGCCTCATCCGAGGATGCGTCTGATCATCGCAAACTTGTGCATTGGGGCATCGCATGCCGCCGGTAAATCTGGCGCCAGCCGTCATGGCGTGACAATAATCGGGGCCTGATGAAACATCCCGGCAGCGTCCATGGCGTGACTCCCCGTGTGTGCTGCCCTTAGCTGAGCACACTGCCGCCACCGCCATCGTCCCCCCCCTCCATAATCCCTCCTCCCCGACTGCGACGAGTACATCCCCCGACAACACAACTCTGCGACTCCCCCCTCCCTCGGCATTCCGCGGAGCTGCCACTTCATCACATCGCGCAGCAGCGCACGAAGACGTCTCACTCAGAGAGATGTTGCCCCGAAACCAGACCCCACATGCACTTCGAATGCGATGTGATGTCATGTCATGTTGTACATACATTTCCACGCATGGCATGGCATGGCATAACGCAGTACGATGCGGTACGGCACGGTCAACACCCATCATGGTTCGGAGTCCTTCCGGAGCAAAGGGACCTTCTGTAGAATCTCAAAGAAGCTGTTCTCAACGATGCGGTGGTGGCGACATCAGGGCACAGTCGATTAGTCCCGAAGACACCCTTCACTCCCTCGCTCCGCCACCATCAAGAAGCTTCACCGCAGCATGCAATGCTTGGGTTAAGGAAAAGCAAATGTAAACTAATAAGCTTGGTACCTTCGAAACAATTGCCGTACGAAATCTCCCCCCGAGACCTCCTCTTCCACAATACACCAACCGTTCACCAGCTACCACCACCATCTCGCTTTCCACGACCATCACCATCACCCCATACGTCTCAAACAAACTGTCCGCACGGCTTTAGGCTGTTCCTTATCGTTATCAAAAAAGCAATTTACTTGGCAGGTAGATCGAAGGAATAACGACTGGGCGTGACGGCATTGAACGGTGCTGTACGGCATTTTATGCTGACCGTACATCGTAATGGACTCAGCACTTCTTCAAAGAACACAGTACGGCGTGACGGCATACTCCACTGCATCTAGGTCCTCCTACTCCCGTACACGAAGTAAGTCATCGTCATCGTCGTCCTCACACCGTCATCAACAAGGCTGGCGTCATCCACTCCCCCCTCCCCCCTCCCCCACCCCACCTTCCCCGCGTCTTCACATCACTTTGTCAGTCGTCATCGGCATACTCGCCATAAGCCCCGTGGCCTTGCGGTGCCGGTCTTCAGGAATACGGAGATCGTACGACAGTGCTTCCAAGATGCCGTTGAACCCTTCATCCTGCGAGAGAGGGAGCGTGTGTGTGTGTGTGTGTGTGTTTGGGTATTGGCTTTGGTGATGACGGTGGCGGCACCGAAGCCCTCTCCCCCCAGGCCCTCTCCCCCCACCCGCGCCAGGTGAGACGATGCAAGCTTAACGACTGATCGGCCCGCGGCTTTGAACTATCTTGACGTACTTTATTTCTTCATGATGTTTCGTACAATTGTACGAACATAGTTCCCCGTGTCGTCCTCCCTCTCGAAGCAAACACGCACACACACACACACACACACACACACACACACACACACACACACACACACACACACACACACACACAAACACACACACACACACACACACACACACACACACACACACACACAGACGCACACAAACACACCTTGAGGATGCGGAGGCGATGTTCCGCCTGCAGCAGGGCCCAGTCCATGGTGAGCTCCAGGCCCCTCAAGCCGTTGTGGTAGATATGGCCAGCCGTGTTGAGGGTCCAGTCCGCCTGTCGAGGTGCCGGAGGGGGTCGGGAGGAGGGCGGCGGGGGTCGGACGAGGGCGGCGGCGGCGGCGGAAGCGGACGCGGACGCGGACGCGGTAGTGACAGTGGCGGAAGCGGTGGGGCCGGTGGCGGCGGATAACGAATGACGACGTGAAAGAATTGATAGGAAGCCAAAAACGGGCAGCTGGACCTTGTACGAGGCCGTACATTATGATAGCGGCGGCGTCAGACAGGACATACATACATACATACACAGGGGTACGTCCGTACGCACCAGCGGCAAACCCCGTCGTCATCGCCCCACCTCCTCACCATGGGTCCCCATGGGTCACCATGGGTCACCACGAGTCGTTGCTAAAGAACATCTACTTCTAAATAGTTCCCCGTTAGTCGACTGAAGACACTAAAACTCAAACTATTATTGGATCACAAAACGTATATTTTGACTAATGAAGAGTCAGTTCGAGGAAGTAAACAAATATCGCTACTATTGCGCACAAAGCAGCCCTGAAAACAAAAACGCCATTTTTGGCAAATGGCGGAATTCGTACCGTCACGTCGGCGATGTTGAAGACTTTGTACGCGGTGTCCTGAACGAAGTTCACAATCGGCGTCACCATGTTCAGATAGCCGCGCTCGATGTCCTCCAAATTGTCCTGCTTGGAGAGAAGGGACAGAGGATGTCCCCGAATGGCAAGGAGACAAAAAGGGCGTATATGTACGACACATACATACACACATATACACGCGCCCGCGCGCGCATCCGTGTAGGTCCTCCAACGGCCATCGTTGTGTGTGCGCGCGTGCGTTGCGGAGGGGTGGGGGCCGCGTGTTGCTGATCACGTACAGTTACATGTACGACATATGACCATTGTATTCCATGCGACACATGCACGCTCATACATGTACACCCAGCAGAAAGGAGTAGGAGATGAGAAAGGGGTAATTAGTACGGCGAGGACCGGGCGCCTTTCTCTCTGGCAGATTCCGCAACCGTTAACAGATCTTATTTTATGTTATCTCTAATATTTACCTGGAAGTTATAAGGTGCCACATAACGGATTACGAGCCAAGGAGTTGAAAACAACCTTCGGAGCAGCAATGGGCGGTCGTTAGGCGGTTAGGCGCGGTTGGTTGCCGGCTGGTTGGTTGCCGGCTGGTTAACGCGCCGAAGGAAGAGGCGGAACCATTAAAATGGGTTTTCAGGTAAAATGACTAAAGTAATATTTAACATTTTTGATTTCAGGTGGGCGATGGACGACATTGAAAGTGACCCGGGGGCCGGTCAGCCGTTCATCCAACACCGCGTCATATATTATCTGCACTGCACTCACACATACGATCATGACAAAAATATTTTTAATAAATAAATTTATACATTACAATAAATATGTAAAATGCAGATGTACTCAGAATTTAGCGCAGTAATAACATCTCCGACAGCTGCTGCAAAGTGCGTCCGAGGGAGATCTTGAATGATTATTTCGGAAGGACGGACGGTAAGCGATGGAGAGCGTCCAGCCCGCCGCGAAAACAAAGATGCACCGGAGCAGAGCTCCCTAATAGATATCGGAGTATAGTATCGGAGTGGACGCCCAGGGACGCAGGGAGGCCCATTCTCCCAACTACCAGAACTAGATGGGAATAATAGGTGCCGCTGCGATAACACCATGTGCGAGGTCCTGACCGTGTTCCTACGGCTTCTTGAAGCGAGCGCTCCTTGCGCCCCGTGAGCAGGGCTAAGGGGGTTCTGCCCACATTTATCATATATCCGAAATAAATTCATTTTTATATGTTTTCCGTTCTCTACTCGCCACTCACAGTCACTCACCAAAAGACGGCGCTGACCCATGTCGCTACGATGCGCCAGGGAAAGGAGAAGCGCTTCAGCCGGGGGTAAGCGCGGTCGTAGATAGGCCGGTGGTGAGCCGCACGGGGATGAGAGACCATGTCAATCATCGTGGTGGTGAGGCGGCGACGGAGGCTTAACAAGGCGAAGTAACGGATTTGCGAAGGGCGGAAAATGAATTCGGTGACTTAGGCAGCAGGAAATTGCGGTCGACTAATCTACGGCTTGCTGAGGTTTAGTACGGTTATTTAAATATATGTTTTATATATATGTATATATGTTGTTGTGAAGCCTGAAGCGAAGATCTGAGAGGTGGCGGGAGCCATCACCCGAATGAAGTCGTTCGCGCCGTATACCTGAACGATGACCCATGGGTCATGCGAAACCTGTTATCGAATGTGCGATGACGCACTGAGTGTTACTTCTATCGTCAATGCCGTATGTTAAATACAGCTCACCCTCAAGAAGTGCACCGGTGATTCCTAAGATTATTCCGATCGACCTACACCGGCGCTAATAGAACCTAATGTACGAATGCCTGGCAGCTGTGCTATGTTTTTCACGGAAATTAAGGGATCCATAACTTCGGGGCGCAGGTCAGCCTGAGGGAGACATGCTTGGCGAGAAACATTCCCAGGTCAGTACCCCAAGAGAATTACAATCCTCCTCCTCCTCCTCCTGCTCCTGCTCCGCTCATCATCGTCATCACTCGACTCGCCGAGGATTCCTTCACCCACGTAAGCTCCAGAGCGAGCGGCGCACGGAGAGCAAGGTCTCTCTGAACTCTGCTCCTTTATAAACGGCACCACATTATGACGGAGTCACAGTTCTCATTAGCGGTTCCACAACTCCTGAGCGTTTTTCGAACTGTGACATACGCTTCTGGACAGCGACCCCATAAAACAACACCAGTATCGAGAAAGTCCCTTTTCCCTTTCCCTGCGAATAAAGTCCCTTTCCCTTACCCCGAATGGTTTAACTGCGCATCCGCTTGGGTGGTGGCACCCAACTGGCACACGCCGGTAAACTGCCGCCACCTGAACAGAGGCCGGCTGGCTGGCTGCCACCCAATCTGGCTTCCTACCCTCGTATCATCCATATCCGGTTATTAGTCCCGCCCCGAGAAAACAACTGCCTTGACGGCTATCAACAGCAGCGAACTACGAATCCGGATAGCGGTACACCCAAACACACGCATTCGGCCTTTTATAGCTGAGTCGACTCCTTCAAGACGCTGAAGCTGCAGCTCACGGCAGCTGCAGGCCCAAAGGTCTGCCTCGAGACCCAACGGATCAGCCTATTCTGTTAACCACTTCATGGCGACGTACAGGACCCCACCGGATCATCCCGTGACGAGTGTCGAAGCAATCCCTCAGGTGCAGATGGTTGAGAGACTGAATAACGGGCTGGTGACCGGCTACGGAACCGGCTATGGAAGTGGCTCGGCCCCGACCCCGAACCTTCACAACGCCATGGACAGCCTAACATGTGTACATGGGCAGCCGATCATCTTCCTTATACGGGTCATGCGTCAAGCAGCCATACACAACACCGACCAGATGCAACGCATAATCTCCCACCTCGCGCTACCACTTAAGAAACCGTTGCCGTTTCTTATCCATTGGTGTGTGTGTGTGTGTGTGTGTGTGTCTGCAGAGTGTTCTGCCAGTCGATGCCGCAGGCTAGCCCCCTCCCAAGCCGCATGCAAGGAATGGCTCTTCCAGCCGCTGCCGCCAGGCCTAATGTGCGCGGCTTGTTCCACTGCTCAAAAATCTTCTTCTCTCGGCCGCCATGACTGCCAGCGCACTACAGCTGGGGCAGTTGGCACCACTTCACAGATGCAGCGGCCTTCAACGCTTCATAGCTGTAATACCCCCCTTACATCTGCTTGGTTGCCTGCAAGCAGTGCAGCAGAATGCCGTTCTGCGCGTGCATGCGGTTCTCCGCCTCCTGAAACACCACTGACCCAGGGGACTCCATGACGCCGTCCGTGGTTTCCAGCCCGCGTTCCGCAGGCAGGCAGTGCATGAACAGTGCCTGGGGCCCCGCCAGAGCCATCAACTTTTCGTTTACCTGTTTGCAGAAAAGTGTTCAAAGGGAGGAGCGGCCCCCCAAACTTTAGGCAGCCAAATTGAAGTCAAGTGTACCTTGCTTTGAGGACGGTACGTGAGTTTCAAGTATGTATGCAGCGACCGGGCATTTGAGCTGGCGGCAGCAGCAGGGGGGCATTTGGTTAATAAACGTCGAGTGGATAGAGAGCAGTAGGCCCCTCTGGGTCCAAGGATCAGACCCAGAGGGGCCTACTCCTAAAGAAAAGGAGATCAGACGTTGTTCTTGAAGACCGCTCTGGATCATCACACCGAAGCCTCTGACCTGATTTGACCTGCTCTAGGGCGTCTCACTCACTTGGTAAGGCGCAAAATCGATCTTGCGCGTGTCTATCGTCTCTTTTTGGCCCATGGACGCCCACACATCCGTGTAGATCACATCAGCCCCCTGAACGGCGTTAATGTCGCTGGTGACGGTGATGCTGGAGACGCCCGCAGCTTTGGCGCCCTCTACGGTGCTGGGACAGGGCTCATAGCCTGGTGGGCACACACAGACGAATTCGAAGGAGAGGCGCATGGCCAGACGAAGCCAAGAGTGAACGATGTTGTTCCCGTCGCCGACGTAGACCACTTTTGTTCCCTCGATACGGCCTTTGCGCTCCAGCAGCGTGAGCGCATCGGCCATGATTTGGCAAGGGTGGTTATAGTCCGTAAGGCCGTTGATCACGGGGACGGAGGAATACTGTGCGAGCTCCAGAAGGTCCGAGTGGGCAAAAAGACGGGCCATGATGACATCGTTGTAACCGCTGAGTACACGAGCGATGTCCTTTGTGGGTTCACGCTTGCCTAGTTGAATGGTGTTCGGGTCCAAGTAAAGCGCATGGCCGCCCAAACGAAAGAATCCCTGTAATTCATCAAGTGGATGCTTATTAATTGATCACAATTTAGCGGGGTATGCATGACAGGACAGAAAACCTCGACACCGCGAATGACGGCACGCCTCTTTTGACAACGCAGCGGCAAAATACCTACCGTCTCAAACGACACACGTGTACGAGCGGAAGGCTTTGTGAAGATCATGGCCATCGTTTGCCCCGCGAACGGCTTGAACGACTCGTCACGTGTGTAGAATTTGGCCTTGCATAACTTGGCCTTTTCCAGCATGTCAAGCAGCTCCTCCTTAGTAAAATCATCCAAATGAAGGAAATGCTTGCCCTTCTTGGGAGGCGCGATGGTTTTGGCCGTGTACCAGTAGGGTTGCGTTGATTGCGCCGCGACAACGTGCAAGGTGCGCTGGCGTCGGCATGTTGCGGGCCGTAGAATACTCGATCGCGGAAGACGTGATGAAGTGCTCGCGCTTGCAGCCGTTTCGAGTCGATGCATCGCGGCTTGCATGATTCCCGAGTTGTAGCAGTCGAAAGGTAGAGATCACAAATGCCGTAATAGTTAAACCCAGCAGAATAGCAAAAATATGTGTGGCAGCGATATGAAATAATAACCGTCACAACGTGTGTTTCGTTCCGAGCGCTCCGAGACCAGCTTTCACTTTTCAACGCGTTCTAGTGAAGCTGCTATGCTTTTGTTGGACTTTTAGATGCCGCTCGAAACATTCTTCCAACAAAGATCTCACTGGAGCCTTAAGGATGCCGTGCACACAGACGTCTTTGCTTATCTCATCACACAGACGTCGTCGTGCGCCATGCACACAGACGTCGTCGTGCGCCATGCACACAGACGTCGTCGCTTCTGAACTGAACTGAAATAATGGCATTACCCTCGAAAGGAGGCCTGAATGGTCTGCAAAACGAGATAGGTCTCTGCTCTCTGGAGCTTCACATTGCCTTAATACCTATCCTTTGACCCCGATGGGCATTATGTTACCTCAACGTTGGGTGCGCGTACGGAAAGATCACAACAGCATTCATTCAGCAGGTACAGCTAGTAGCTGACGGGTAATGTTGGGTTAAACCATCCAAGCTTCGGGACACTGGGTGGGTGGGAACCAGATCATGGAGACCCCCAGACCATTAGAGAGAGGTAAAGGAAATACACATACTCATATGGTATGTTACAAAGGCAGGGTTTAACGTTTTAATACTATTGTTCAAAGTTACATTACCCGCCCACGCACACACGCAAATACATAAGCTTGAGCAATACATAAGGCAGGCTAGCGTACATGGGGTGTTACACTGTGGGCGACTCGCCCTACAAAGACGAGCACCGGGGGGCCTGACCGGACCGAGCCACAGCGCAGAAGAGGGGCACGTGGCTTTGTCTGCTAGCATGATGAGCTCAACTACTGGTAACCACCATCCCCAAACAAGCAGAACAGGTCCGCTCGTCACGGCACCAGTCAACACCAGTAGCTGTCCCAACTGACCCAATTCCCCCCCCCTTCCCACCCGCCCTTAACCATTTCGTCCCGCCCACCGAACGGGCGAGGTACATACGCCACAGCGTTACAGTACTACAGCTACGTAAAATCCGAGCTTTGCAAGGGACATGTTAAACAGCACCCAAGCGTCAACTAGATAGGCTGCGTAGGACAATTAGGTATGCATTGTAAATCTAGCTACATACCCGGTTAAGAAAACGACAATCTAGCTACTACCTTAGGTGTGGTCTAACGACTGTAATCAAATAAAGGGGACACAACCAAACGTATAGATCGGGTTAGACCGCCCGATATTTTCCCTCCATAACGCTTGCTACCAAGCGACCCCGGCAGTCAAACATTAATTGCGAATATCCTGTGTTCCCCGATAAAACTTACAAACACACACACGCGCACACACACACACACACACACACACTCCACCCAGCATGATGTGTACGGAGCTCAGGATTTTATAAGCACCTGACAGCGAAAGAAAATCATAAAATTATGAAAACAAAGAAAGAAACAGCGATGAGCTTCCGCGTGTGAAATTTCTTACGCTAACCCCGAAACCAGGGTACGGCAATGTGCTTGGTGCGGCGCGAGCGAGACCTTCCTTTGCCATACATTTTACAATCATGCAGTATCGTACCGCATACGGTAGACTTTTTGCCGTACCTGCGATTGCAACACCTGAACCTCCGCCCCATGCTCTTCCCGTAGTCGCTGCTCCAACACCGCTAAAGTCGCCTTCTGGTGTACGACAGCCGCCTCCGCAGCAACGAGGATAGCGGCGGCGGAGACCTGGGTGGCTTCAACGGCGGCATCGCTACGCCCCGTACCCCGTGTGTCGTCCGCCTCCGCCTCCGCCTCCGCCTCCGCCAACGCCAACGCCAACGCGTCCCGCGTCACCTCAAGCCAGCCGAAGACTGTGTGCCTCAACTGCGTCCAATTCGTACCCGTCCGCCAGTGCTGCGATTGGCGAAAAACGATGGAAAGATAGTCAAGGTGTTCAATCGGCGAAAACTTTCGAAAAATTAATAGATGTACGGCTTGGTCTTCCTCTGCGCACCTCACACACCTGAGCTCCGCGCCTCAGACTACTCTGCTGCCCGAGCGAGCCGCATTCAGATGCGTCAATCACGAGCTCCGAAACCACAGCCTCTTTACTGCTCAATAAGGCAACGAATCAGGGGGATAGAGGAGCAGGAAGCCTAAGAGATAAACAGATGAACCCAAAACCTGATGAGCTATAACTAATTAAAATAAAACGAGATTGCGGCCTTCTCTTTCGAGACCTCCAGACGCAATCGCACATACACACATCGGCCCTAGCTACCTGGGACCTTCAGGCCGGGGTTTTATTAGGGTTTTGGGGTTAGGGTTAGAGCTTCTGAGGCCGCCTAAAGTCCCGACCGGGAACATTATTAGTCTTTTATCCTTCCTACCCCTCCTCCTGCCGCTCCTACCCTCTTTCCCCAAACCTCCCATGTCGCTGTTACTTACCTTTGTGGTGAAGCGGCCATGCACAAGCTTCTCGAGTTTGTGTTTTAATTTTCTTACTACATACGCCGATTGGCGGGAATTGCAGCCAGACCGGGAAGGCACTTTTCTTGACCCCCGAGTCTCCTTCATTTGCATCTCTCATCAGGCACTTATTATAAATGTTGTGATTTCTGTTGAGCGATCCCTGATCACTATTGGCATTACGGGTTCAAGTAAGCATTGCAAAGTTCTATTTGCTTTGTACACAGACGGTCTTGCAAGCGTTTCCAATTTTGTTTCCGACTTAGCACTCAAAGCGCAGCAAACGTATTATTGTGAAGTACGGTATAGGTACCGTATGTAGATAGGGGTAAAATGCCATGCCTGTGCACAAAAAAAGCTTCCTTGCGTATTGGGGGTCATAAATAAATGTTAAGTTAATATGATATATTTTGTACTCGTCGAAAACATTTTGGTTTGCAAGAGATTGATAAGAGCGAGGCGCCCTTGCTGTGACGGAAGCCGAAAAGTCGCTGTATGTTTTGTGCACCCCTCTTTCGCGCAGCGCAAGCAGAGGGGATCCGCTCCTAGCTGGGTCACAGTTCCGTTCAGTACAGCAATTATTGATACCCTTTAGTAAGCGTCTGCCGCCGTAGTAAATGGTACGGTAAGCGTCTCAAACGGTTCAATAAAAGCTATTTATGGAATATTCGTATCGACCGAAGAGGCTAACAAACGCTACACGCAAGGCTTGCTTGGAAGGTCATTAGTACTATATATAGAGAACACATCGACTGACTCATCAGTCATCCTCGCAAGCAAGGCAATCGGTAATAATAAGGATCGGTACTGAAACAAGAATGTTGTCCGTCCAGAATAACGTCAGCAGGTATATATGTCGATATGCCAATAATTCCGGCGGGTTGCTCTTTGCGAGCAGTTAGGAGCAGTTTGACACATCATCACAGCTTCGATCGCGCTTTATTATTTCCTATGCAGCTGCTGCAACACCAGCAGCTCGCTTCAACCCCTCTCGCCAAGTAAGAAGCATGTGGAGTTTCGTTCAGTACCGCCTCTACCTGCCCTGAGCTGCGTCCGGTAGGTGAAACGAAGACTGACGAAGTCGTCTTCACGAGGTGATGATGAAAGCAGCAAGCAAGGGAGGTGAACGAAGTGCTTGATTGCATGGGAAGCAAGCAAGGGGTTTGCTTTCTATCCATCCTACGAAGTTCCTTGATGGTGTATAGCTGTAGCTAGTAATCGTATATGCACGGCGCACACTGTCACGACAATAAAATAATAATATATATGTGCAATGATAGGAGCACCCTGTCGTCAACATGCATGTTGAGAGCGGTTGAGGGGCCTTTGCGGCACTCGTCAGCTGCTACAATAGTTCGATGTTATTCGATGTTACTCGCTCGTTCAAACATAACGTGTCCTCGTTGATCGGAGAAGCATAATATAGATCTTAATATGTCCTGCTTCTTCGTGCTTGCAACAGGTTTAACGTGTCTTATCGGGTTTACGCGGACACCGACACTTTGGCGCTCTATTTTACTAAGGTTACGCCTGGCTTAATCTACAACACCGACGACATTGCACCCGGCGTTGTAGCGGATTATTCGCAGGATGGCCGCCTGGTTTCACTTGACATCAACAGCGCCTTTAAGTCCACGGCCTGCCATACCTTCGATTCGGCTTCTGTTGTGGATGGGAAGCCACCACTGACTATCCAAGCTGAGTATGATAACAGGCTAGACCGGCTGGCCGTGTTCCTCACACAGGAGAAGGACATTGTGAAGGAGGTGAAGACGGAGGACGCGGATGTCAACCTGGGCGTATGTGCGGATGGCAAGTGGCTTGTGGTTTATGTCTCGCGAGCTAACTCCAAGACCTTCACGGTATAGCTAGATTGTCTATCTATTTGTACGGGGTGGCTTGTGGCTGGGCGCTTCAAGTCAAGCACACATACATACGTACGTACAGCAGGTCCTATGTGGAAGCAGCTGCTATGCTTGCATGGCAACTGCTACGTAGACGGAGCATTATGCAGTTTGCCGTGCTGCTCAGTTAGACAGCTGCTGCCGCCAGTATGCAGTGGTATTTGTGACAGTAGTGGTATTGACCATACCTGCCTGCATGTATTAATGTAATGCCTATTCTGGTACTCGTCCTAGCCTACCTAGCAACATTTTTTGCTCATATGGATGCGGCCAGGCAGGCAGCAGAGCCTGGGGACCTCTAAAAGGCCACATGCATGCACTGCTGCTTTGTTGTGACGGCGATGCTCAGATCTGAGGTATATATAGTGCATGTGAGCCCGTAGCAGCCGTATTGGCGGGACTACTGCGGGGCAATTGTGTAATCAAAGGTTAACCAGGGCAGCGGTTAGATTTCTGGCGCTACTACTGCGAGGAACTGCTTGGTAGGTAGGTGGTGACGATTGCACATACGGAATGCGTGATGCCGTGAAGGGGGAACGAAAGCACGGCATGCATGCATTGTGGCAGTATTGGGGGTCCTTGGAACATGGTCCTTTGGAACCCTGTAATGGGGGACTTCTTATCCAGCATCACGCGCTATTGCACCAGTGTTACACACCCCATCCAATAAATCATGCCGCGTGCCACGTAATAAGTTGGGAAGCTGAAGGGCCGTGCGTACAAGCAAGACAAGCAACTTGGCTTCACAGACGACACTGAGATGCATAAGTGGGTGGGTGAACTGGACACGCACTGCACGCGCGCATGCAGCAGGTGCTGCCGTAAGTGGATGGCCGATGCCAAGCCCCGTGGCTCACGTTGCTGGCTATGAGCACCTACATAGGTATTGCCGCAAAGCAAGCAATGAGAAGGACTTTATGGATGTTCCGACGTCGTACACTCAGGACCGTATTAGTTAGCAAGCTCAACTATTTTATTTTAGCTGTCAGTTTTAGTTAGTTAGCGGTTAAGGGGGAACTCCCCCGTCATGGGTCATCAGTCAGGGCTCCAGGGACGAGGAGGGAACTTAGATGACGCAACAGCAGATGAATACATCCTGTGGGTGGAGTGTGTGTATGTAGTTGTTAAAACGGGAGAACAGGATATTCACAATTGATCTTTGACTCCTCCGTTTCCGCCGCTTCCATGATCGCAGTTCTGTGCAGAAGCTGCAGCGCCAGATCAACGGTGGCGACGCCGCCAGTGAAACGTTCGCGGCCACCGTAGAGGCAGTTAACGGTTGTGGCTAATCCTGGCAAGTCCGTGCCACTCTCACTGTCGCCGCCGACCGTCATGGCGAGCGTTGGTCTCAGGCGGAAGCGGTGACCGTGGTGATATCAATGTCAACCGCGATGGCAATGCTTTCGTGTCATTTGAGTTTGACCTGCGCATGCTTTGCCTTAGTTTGTTAAGTTGCGCTGTAATGATCCGTGTACCTTGCAAGCGAAAAAACGTTAGTTCATGCACACGCAACGTGTTGAGACATGGGTTGCGCTCTGGGCCACGGTCACCACAGCCATATGCACTTATCCATGTGAACTCGTTTCCAGAAAATGCCAACTCTGTCACCAGTAAGCAGCACAACCGTATTACAGCCACTCTGGGTTCTCAGGACCCAAAACAATCAGCAGGCTCAGGTGCCCAAGGGTATCCTGTCAATACGGCTTCTCCCAGGCGGGACAACGACGGTGACCCTGTGCTGCGTTATGAACCATTTTGGGGGTCCACCATCAGTCTGGAAGACACAACTAAGAAGCCGTTGGTCAAAGCACCGGCCAACATCCCTGAGTGACGTGGGCTGAATTAATGCCATTGCTCGCTAAGAAGTACCGAACACCGACATAAATGGTTAACGCAATGTGGGGGAAAATGATGCGACGTGACACAAGCTCAATACCATATATAACATGCAGGGGGTGCCAAGTTACACTATGAACCCTTTAATAAGGCAGTCGATGTACGGAGCTCGTCCAGTTAAAAATCAGCAAAACCGCTCCAGAGGGGACCATGTGACGCACCCTCTCTCGATGGAGAACCGGCAAACAAGCAAGTTGCGACAGCATAACGACCCAAGGGGCCACCAAGCAGTCAAGAAGCTAATCGAGATGAGACGCTTAAAAAATACATCACATAAAACACGAGTGAGCCAGTGAAAGAACCTCCACCAGCCTTGGTCGACATGCAACGAAGAAGAAGAAGACAACTGGCAATCATGAATGCGAGGAAAGATCAAAAAGTTTCTGCGGTCAGGTCTCCTCTGCGGGTACAGGGCGCAGTGCTCCCCAAACCCTGCCCCACCGCATCCCCCAACATGCGGCCCACCAAACGTACGGCCCATGTTGCCCCTGAAACCCCCCTTCCGCACACCGTAAACAAATTTTGGTGGAGCAGATAATAATCTAATATACCCATTCACAATAAATATCTGCAGCAGCTTTAACGTTCGGACGGACCACTACTGGTTAGTGGCCCCTGATGCGCCCGGCTCTTGCTAAGTCCAGGACTGCACCGTGAGATGCGACAAGTCGAAAGACAAATCTTTCCCAAGACGCAACGAATTCCTCAAATACGTACATGCAGCTAGTATCAGCGGATGGGGGCTCGCAGCAGCAACAGCACCGATGGCCCCCCATGCACGCTGGGTATGGGGATTAGGGCCCCATTCTTAGAAATCGATAATAGCACGTCATCCTACGCATTCGAACATCTTCTGCTTGCCACCATGTGTTACGTGGCAAGCAGAGGGACGGTGTTCGTCACACATACACTAAAACTCCAGGTATGAGGGAATGGTGAGTGGGACAGACGCCAGCCCAGGGCAGCAGATACAAGGTCTCAACACAAGCTACTCCACCACCTCGTTCTGCATAAAAAGCCAACAAAGATATCGAACCCAACTAACGCTCCCCACAGAGGACGGGGGGGGGGTCACGGATGTTGCTGAACAGGGATGCGCGTGCGTCCGCATGTCACTACTGCAACACGTCATCACAGCAGGTTTGACCAATACGGAATCTACACATGCGCACGCAGCAGAAGAGCACACACGCACATTCATACACAAAAATATGCACTTCATGCCTGATACACCGCATGCGTCATGGCGTCCTCATGACACATGGACCCACCAGGTATAATGAGTTTGCTGACCTGGCTTTTGCCGAGGATGGGAAGGGGGGGCTCAACTGGGTCTGTTTCTCTTTGTACCTTACTCCACAGATCAAGTGCACAAACGCACACCCACCAACTTTTGCCCTCCCACATTCGTCACATGGGCCCCTTGACTGATCTGGAAGAGCGATAAACAGCACCTGACGCTGAGTCCGTCCACTTACGATGATTACTGAGAACAATATCGGTCACCGGAGCGGGCTCGCCATCGAATTCTAAGTTAGCAATGAATAGGCGATTAAAGGGGAGCGGGAGTCGCCGGCCGCACGCACCTGTACAAAGATGCATGCCGTGTTGAAGGAGGGGATGTGATCCCATCACATTCAATTCCCCGTCCATGAGGTCCATGAATTGTCCCTCTGACAGCGCGGACGTGGACGTGGCGGAAGTCTGCCATTGTCACCATCACCAACACCATTCCCACCCATCTGCCAGCCCCCAGACCCCATCCGCCCTCGTGGCGATTAGCCATGCACCTCGTGCTTTGACCCCGGCGCCGTGGAGCAGACGGACTCCGTGCACTGCCCCAAACAATGCGGGACTCCCCGTCTGCGCGGCTTAACAGCCAAGAGGATGTCCAGTTTTCAACAGCAATCACGAACTTCTTCACTTGAAGTAATAGGCTAGAGACAGCAGGGCGTACAGCGCTATTAGCTGCACTCCTAGCAGCCAGTGGGAAGTTGCACCCGCCGTCACAAAGTTGGACTGCGGATAGCGGGAGGGGCCGAGGGCCAGGGAGAGTAAGAGTCCGAGGGCGAGCGAGAGGGCGAGACGGGAAACGACGACAGGAAGAACAGACGAGGAAGGGGAGAGCAGGACCAACATCCGGCGCGAAGTGTCACTTCAAAGACCTGACTCCACTGACCTGAGCCACAGACAGCATCAGGGCCATAGCGGAGAAGGGGTCGAACTTGAGCGTGAAGGGGTGACCTGCGTAGAGCCGCAACACAACCATTACCGGGTGTGCAGCGAGATTTGGGGAGGGGTGTGTCATCACAGCAGTCAGTCAGCCCATCTGTCTGTCGGTCGCAATCGGCAAGACATTAACACCACAAAGACGCGGATCCGGATCCATAACGCCCCGCGGTCGTTTGAGACCCTAACCTACCCCCTTCCCTGGTGGGGCGAAATGAAAGCCCGAACCTGATACCTCCCAACCTCGCATACCTGTGCACCAGCCCACGACGACGGCGAAGGGTACGGCAAACAGCGCGACCTGAATGGAGGAGCCAACCGCCACACCCATGGACCTGTACGGCGGGTGGAAAACACACACCACACAACAAGGAGCATGTTGCGGAAGGCCGTTGACCTTCTTCCCCTCCTTTGGGGCGAATAGATGCTTTCGACAGGGCCCCTCTCCCCATTCGCCCCCCTCTCCCCAACCTGACCAAACTCGCGAATCCCTTGACGGCTCTTTCACTTCACCTGACCCGAGTCCCGTACTCACAGGTCCATTTTGTTCTTGGTGGCCACAATGACGGCTGTCATGTGCTCACAGGCATTTCCCGCGATGGGCAACACGATGGTGCCTAAAAAGGCTTCACCAAGACCGGAGCTAAGGAAAAGCAAGAGAGAAGGGGGGAAGAGAGCGAGAGAAGGGCGGAAAGGGTCAAGTACATAGATAACACAACAGGGGTACGGTACACAGCATTTGGTTGCTCGTCCAACAATTCAAAGGTCACGCTCCAGCCTCCGACTGACGTCAATATCCTTTCCCGAACACTCCCACTTCTACCCCACTCGTCGTTCACGTACGGAACAGTGAATGCGTATCAGCACTGGCCCCAACGCCCCTCTCCGACAGGTTAGTTAGTTAGTTGGGTGCGAGATGGGTTTTCCCACCTTTGGCTGAACTCCGTGAGAGACGAGGTCAGGTACCTGCCGGAAGGGGTCGGGAGGCGGGGGCCAGCAGCCGAGGGGCAATGGCACACGTGAATGAGAGATAAAGGAGCGCGTGACCCAGACTCAGACATTGGGCAGCAACCTGCGGATAAACAGAGAGTGAGCAGAGAGTGAGGAAGCAGTAAGCGGTGCCGGGGTCAGGGAGATGAAAACCCTCGTGCATGCAAGCGCGGCGCGATCGCACTCGCCCTTTAGAGCACTCGTCTGTCGTCCCACACACTCAGTATCTGCTAGATGCAATTTACGTCCTCGCCCCCTCCGTTCAGCAGCCCAGCGCCCTCTCCCATCCCCCGTTCCCCCTTCCCCGCCCCTCACTCTGATGCTGCCGCCACCGCTAGGGTTATGACGGTCAGCAGTGTGAGGGATGTGAACAGTGTCATCATGGGCTCCTGCGGCTCCGCGGGCAGCCCCCCGCCCGGGGATTCCTCAGCGGACTCCTGTAGGGATGAGGAGGTAAGTGAGCCGTACTACGTGCTATGACATAACGTGATATGATGATGAACCAACATTGGAGAGTACACCCAAATACACACACGTAAGTCCCCCGTCCCTAACGACGTGAATGAGGTCGCCAGTGAAAAAAGGTTTAGGGGGTCGGGGAATCAATAAAGGGGGCCTCTAGCCTTCTCCCTCTTCCCCATATCCCGGACAGAGCGGGCGAACACAAGCGATGCGGACCAAGGCGGAGACACGAACACCGAGGTATGCCTATGTTGCTCGTGCCGACCAACAATCCGGAGGACGAAGGCACCGACGGACCGAACCATCACTAACGCCGCTGTGCCTTTTTGGATCTCTTCCCATCCCGCCACCCCGCCACCCCGCTCGTTGAGTGTTATCCTTTTGATGCGCTGCTGCGCCTCTCAGGTGCAATCTCCCTGCAGCCACGCAGGTCTCTCACCTCGAACAACTCCGTGTGCGTGTACAGCTGGAAACCCAGATAGCAGGCGTAGCTGGGGGTAGGAGGGGAGAGACACACGAGCGGAGAAAACGTGTTGTCGTGCTGTGTATTGCATCTCACGCTGTTGTTGTGCACTCTGACCCTCACCCTCACGTAGCAGTCACCGGGTGGAGGACCCCATCCCGGTGCTCCAACAGGGCTGTCCAATTTTTAAATTTCACATCTCAATGATCACTCTGTCTGTTTATTTGTCAGTGTTAAGTCAAGGCTCCCGCACCCACGCCATGCCGGGTGGCCTCTACGTGGGGTTCGCGAGACTGGCCCCTCCTCCTTCCTGCGCTGGTCTCACTCTTACCATAGCAGCAGCACCACAGCCGTACCCCTGCTGATGCCCAGCACCAGCTTGCTCTCGTCGTCCACGTCCCCGTGCCCGAACAGAAAGGACGCGCCCGTGGGGATGAGGAAGCCCAGGGCGGCCAGGAACAGAAGCGAGCTGGGCAGGCGAGATCAGAGTTCAGGGAAGCACAGGGGAATGGAGGTGACGGGCAGGAGGCGGGAGATCTAAGCGCATGTGGAGAAAGACGGGACGGGGTGAGTTGGGCGAGGATATACGAAAACTGCAGAGCTGCTGAAGGGCCCAGAGCTGTGCCTGCAACGGACCATCCGCATGGGATGGCGGAGGACGGTGGAGGGACAAAGCGGCGATTGCACGAGATGGTAAGCCTCTCTGCTTTGTGGCTCTGGTACGGCATACGGAGCTACGTGGAACTGCAGGGGCCTTTCCCATTGTTGACGACGCACAGACCCCCCCTCACCCCCCTCCTCCGCCCTACCTGGACGCCTGGTTTCCGGTTGCGTTGAACTTCTGCGTCTTATTGAAGAGGCCACCGAAGAAGAAGCTACAGCCTGTGTGGTTCCGGAGCGGGGCAGCGGAGGCGCGAGCCTCAAGACCCCAGGGTTTGCATCTCCCGAATGACCATCAGAGACCCAATTTCGCCGACAACGCAACACATCAGTTCGCAGCTGCCTTCCTCGTCCCCACGTCCCGGTTCATGCCTTCTTCAGTTCCAACAGCTCACTCCAAACCCCACTAGTCCCGAAATCGGGTTACGTCGCGCTGAGGGGTTTCTCTCCCAGTCCCTCCCCGCCCATCACCCCCAGCCAACCGCACCAGTGACCAGCAGCAGGTTGGACAGAATGGACCCCAACAGCGAGGCGGCCACCACGTCGTACAGACCGTTAAGGAGCGCCGCGATGGAGAGAATGATCTCCACGATATTTCCAAAGGTGGCCTGAGACGACAGTCAGCCGTGGGGAAGAGGTGAGTTGGAAAAGCGGCGGGAGGCGAGGGAAGGGGGCGTACGGAGCTAAGGAGCCGATTATGAGAATCTAATCATCGCGCCCTTTGAGGGGCCGTGGGGAGGGGCGGATGTGCAAATGTAAACGAAAGAGCGGGGATGGGGGGAGGAGGCGGCTTAGAGGAAGTTGAGGCTTTGAGGCCTCCGTACGAGGATCGGCAGCTGGTGAGGGGCCGGAGAGCAGGGTTCTTCAAGATGGTTGCTATTTGTTCCGGGGTTCCCCGGAGCCCTAAAAAATCTTTTCCGGGGTGGTCCCCGGAACTCTACCTAGTTACGCCGAAAAACCACGTGTGAAGCGCAGCTTAACACTGGAAACGTTTTCCGGGGATCCCCGGAGCAGCCCCAGCAATTTTCCGGGCGTTTTCCTAAAACCTGAAAATTTTCCGGGTCCCGTCCGGGGTGAAGAACGCTGCCGGAGAGACGGAGGCAGTCAAATAGAATCAAATGTTTGCTATCGGTATAACCCCCTCCCCATATCCCGTACCCACGACTTCCCGCGTTACCGGCCCCTTTAGAGTCGTCCGCCATATTGCGCGGGTAGTCCAGAGAAATCATGCTTCCCTTACTATGACGCAGCCGCCATGACGCCCCAGCCGCCATTCCTCTTCCCCTTGTTGCGAACGAACTCCCCCATTTCCCCTCCTCACATTGATAAGGCCTCCGATGACGGAGCCGTACCGTAGCGCCAGGTCCTCAGTCACATCCCCCAGGATGAGGGCCATGGGGATGAGGGCAAGGAAGTTCTAATGGAAGGGAGGGTAGATGAATAGACGAGGCTTAGTAATCCTGTTTAAACGGGGGGTATGGAAGTGAGGACGTCGAGGACAGCACGAGTGCCGCATGATCGGCCAAGGTGAAATGAAACATGGAGTGGAGAACCCACCGGGTTGTCGCGGATGTGCAGGCGCCGATAGGGGTCATATGCCGACATGCGGTGTACGACATGAAACCCGAAGACAAGCATAGGGGGATTGACGGATGCGGCGTGGTGCGTGCCAGGCGGTTCTTCGTCCATCCACCTATCTAGCTATATCACACATCGCCGTTTCACCCATAGGGTAGCCAGTCATGGCCAACAATGTCCATTGTGTGCATTATCCTGTTCCCGCCCCAGCCCCTATGTACCCGGGGATCACCTCGTCGTTCTCACCAGTACGAACACGTACTCCGCGCTCCATTTCAGGGCCCCTGCTACAAGGCCCAGCGGGACAGTGATGAGCAGCACGTTGACCCAGTTGCTCAAAATCTCCTGGAGAGCCCGGGCGTCGCTGCGCCACCACCGGCGCTTTGTTCGGTTCATGGTGAGTGACCGATTACGCGCGAATGCGGCACGTCGAGCTGCTGCGTCCCCTGCCCCCGAACCCAATAAGCCCCGGGGACTTCCATAACTGGGCACTGTCGAATGGGGCCCGGATGGCTGAGGCTCTAAGAGGGCCTCCGTATCTGTAATAATAGGAACCAAACGTTATCGATGTCAAAAGTCAGGGAAGCTCGTTTAGTTCGGTTGATTGCCTTCTATGCCAGGAAACAAGCGGCGGTGAAGGACTTACCACCCGCTATTAAAACCATCATGTTCTGCTCACCTGCTTCATCATTTAAAATCTCTGATTCTTCTTGACGCTTCACGGCTTGCACCTCGGCGCGAGTAGAACCTCTCCGGATAGAGTAAGCTTGACTCCTTGATTGCATTTCGCTTATCCGCTATGGACTCTTTTTGTGTTCTTAGTTACGAAAAATGGATGGAATTCACTCGCAGCAGTGGTTTCCCTACTCTATATAATACTAGGGTAACATAGGCTTCTAGGTTTGTTGAGCTTTCGTTAGAACGCGCCTCATGGAAAGCATTCGTTTGTAGTAAAAATTGAAACAGAATACGTTTTACTAGCGTTGATGCAAGGGATACGATCGGAGTAGGGTCCCGCACCGACCAGCACTAACGACGCATAACGACCACGGGACACAACCATTGTCATTTTGCAAAGGACCTTCGTCAGTCTCATAGCGACATGAACCCACAGCAACTGTTATATAAACTCGGAAGAGCTTGGTCAAAATCTTTTCGTGACGCCCAGTGCTACAATAGCTTTTCGTGACGCCCAGTGCTACAGTATTGGCTGTGCTCGTCTGCACCACGAATGTTTTTTCATTGGTTATTTTCCAAATTTACATCGTTAAAATTATCTATAAGTTCGGGCGCAAGTCACGGTCCATTACCTTCTTGGAGTGGATCCATACCGTACATGCAGGAGGTCGAAGCGTGTGCTCGCTGACGAAACAACCGGTTCCTAACCCGCCCACATGTTCTCATCGGACTCCTGGGAGGTTTTGGATGGCGGAACTGTTATAGTTCGTTTTGAAGCAAGGAGGGCGGGTGGTCTGGCAAGGGTAAAGCTGGGTACAGCACGGTATGGGCCATAACAGCGGAAAGCAGCAGGGCCTTACACAGCACCTTGTGGTGGAGGCGGTCCTGGGCATCCATACTTGCCACTCAAACTGCTTCTTCCCCTCCTGCAAGCCACCTGGTGCCATGTATGCCCAGCCCTGCCCAATAAAGGTAACGGAGCGACCACGGGTTCCCGACGGTCGACCCCCTGGTGACCAAGAGTGACGATTGGCGCGTGGCACCGCAGTTTCTAGTCATCGCCCGTCGTGGTCTATCATCTGCCCATCTGGCCCGACATGGCGACAAGGACATTCAGTGCGAGAGTACAATTGGGGACTTCTCATACGGTGACGCATATGTATCAGTTGCAGGAACACATAACAGCTCCTGGCTATTCCCTCTGTACTGCACTGCTCGCCTCCTTACAAAGGTTTGCATGTAGCTGAATTATCCTCGGTAAGTGCGTCTTATGCTTCGCTGGCTGCATGGGTGACGGCTAAGCGTTCGTTCAGCATGACCCCAGGGAACAAGCACTACAGCTGAGTGGCTGAACCACGCTACCGGCCACAGTCGGAGATGGGTTGAAGGTGTCCCCCGGGCCCCATTGGTTGTTGTGACGCGCATTGGGTGTCATTACTACGTAGAATCAATTTCTAAATAAATTACTAGTACCGCTTACATAGACACAATACAGGCAGCTGGACAGAGGGACCGAAGCGGTGTAACGTGTACCAGACACTCCCCCCAGTACGTACAATAACCAGCTGCGAACAAAACCCTAAGACGCAGACCTTCCAGCAATGGTGGCGCTGCTGGATTTGGCCGCGCACATCACCATACGAGCAGATAGAGTGATAGGTAAAATGCATCCGCGCATGCATATGAACACGCATGCAGTCAGCAGGACGCAGACGTCTTCCAAGCGAAGCCCTGAGTCAGGGACTGCCAGGCGGGTAAGTCGCCAAGCAAGCATCTGCAGGGTGCACCGCTCTGCAACAAATGCCGAGAATATTCTGCAGTCACAGTTCGTACGCCATTTCAATGTTGTTACTGTTTGCAGGGGGCCTCTTTGAATGACGTGAGGCTCTCTGTCTCTCTCTCACACACTCACACACATGCGCGCGTATCCTCTTAAGTAGACAGCTCACGCGTTTCCATGGACACATGATCGTGATGCATGTACGCGACATCCTTGCACCAGGCGTCCAATGGGCGACCACACATAAAGCATGGCAAGAACATGGTGAAATGACCCATCCGCGAGATGAATGTCAGTTGATGCATAATTAAGTTGGCGGTAAGGCGACCATAATATGATTTGTATGTTACGAAATTCGCACATCATACTGCCAAAAATCCATCATGAATCTGGCGCATCCATCCGGAGTCGAACCCCGGACTTCAATCGGTATCTAATGCGCTCCCGGAATATGGCGCCACACAGGTGACGTTCTGTCCTGTCATTCGAATTCGAACGAGCAACTCACGTCCACTGCCATTCCAAACAAAACTACCGAATCAACATATGTTCCCTTGCTCTCCTCTTAACGCTGACACACGCGGTACTGTCTCTCGGCAGGAAACCGACAGCCTCCGATATCTACATGCATACCTACCTACATGCATGAGTCGCTGCCGTGCGACTCGCGCGTGTGAGTGCCGGCGGATGGCTCGTATCTCGATGGTCCAGTCCCACCCAGGCCCCTAGCTGTCCTCCCCCTGCCCTTAACTGTCACCATCGCCACCCCTCACGATGGGAGCGCCACGCCTGCCGCTCCCGCTGCGCCCACTCCCAGGGCAAGCTGCACCAGCACGAAGTGGCAGGTGACGCAGGTGATGGCCACTCCCAAGATATCCATCAACACCTGGGAGCGAACAACGAAATGCGGCGCGAAAGCGTGAGGGCAAATAGAGCCGGGGAATCTTCAGTGGCTTAAGGACCCCGTAGACAAGCTTCCACCCTAAACTGGGCACCGTTCCCCACAGGGCATCACGCTCCCATCCCCGATCTTCTCCGCCCTGCCGGGAGCCGGCCATCAGCTACCACCGGCGCACCTGGATGCTGGTTCCTGCGTTAGCTGGGTCCACCCCCGCCCGCGCCAGCGCGAAGGGCAATCCCGTCCCCAGCACCACCGATGTCATGACGATAAGGAAAAGCGAGATCGAGATGGCGGCCGCGTTGGCCACATCACCGTGGGTGGCGTATACCCGCACGAAGCCGCCCACGGACAGCCCCGTGCCGAGCAGGAGACCCACCAATGCCTGGTCACGCATGGTGGCGCGGGCGCTAGGCCAGCTAGGCCTTATGGCGCCAGTGGCCTGACGGCGTTTAACGACAGGGACGGACTTCGGTACGCTTGAATGAGCAGAGGGAAAATGGAAACCACGGATCCGCACGCATAAGCCAAAAATATATAACATACGTAACAACGTAACCAACGTTGGGTACTCATTCAACAGAGTGCTGAAACGCAATGGGGTACCTATGGAGCAGTTAACAGAGGCTGCCCATACACAGGCCGCATGGATGGCGGGGCGCAAGAGCGACACAGCACCTCGCCAACTATCCTTCCTCGCCAACGAGGTTCCTGTTCCTGGGCCCCCCCGGGAGCCATGTAAGAAGTCTCATGAGCAACCCAACAACTGCAAAACCCGACACCATGTCGTAACTACGAAGAGGTCGGTACTCCTCCCGCCTCAATCCACAATCCCTAACTGAACTCACCAATCCTCTGATGACCTTGATGGCGGACTGGTTCCCCGCATTGCCACCCGCACCCACCAACATGGTCAGGAACAGTGTGACCACCAGGTGGTCTCGGAGAAGGTCCTTGTGGAGGATGGGACAGGGAAGGGGACGCGGTGCGAATTAACAGAGGGGCGGAGATACCCGGCGCGAGCGGTGTTGGCGCTTGGCGAGCACACACAGGCGCTTGGGAAGGCAAGCATATTCCTCCGCCTTCGCCGCGCTTTTAAATGGGATATGAAGGAGTAACAAAGACAGAGAAGGAATACGGCGAGCATTGGGCAATCAAGAAAGATTACAGGCACTGCCTGACAGCATCTGAATGAAGATGCTAGAGAGATCTTCGAGGGCAAGGGCCCCGACTGCAGTGCCACTTTGCCCATGGACACAGCAACTGGACAACCGATGGCTCAACCCCGCCATTCCCTGACTCAGCACGCACCTGATACGCGTCAAGCACGAATGACGACGTCGACTGTACGATCAATAGCCCTAGCAACCACCGGCCTCTGCAAACGGGAAGCCACCAACACGCACACACGAAAGGAGGTAATACACCAACTGTAACACCGAACAAATGGCGTTTGGACTCCACATCCGATTTGCATAACTTCATCAACACTCCCGATGCCAACCTCGCAACATGTGTGTCATCGATTGTTGGTGCGTCCTAATTGCTGTCCTGGTTGAGGTCTTGAGTCTCTAGTATGCGTGATATGTCGTTGCTTAGTACCTATCGTGTCAGCCGAGCCGCGGCGCAGTCACCACTTAACAGTTAACAGCCAACACGAAATTTGAAGCTTGCGATACGATAGATCCGCAAGTGACAGGGTTCCTGTGCTCCGAGGTTCCGCTGTTTATCCTAACCTCTCTCCCACCCATTCACTATCACCTGGTGAGGGCTTCATCAATGACCGGCATGGAGGCGGGTGTCTGTGTTGCGGGTTGCCGCTCGTCTTCCGAATCCAGGTCCAGGCGACACATGTCCGTGTCAGGGAGTCCGCCGTCGCATATCTGTCCTCGGCGACTGGACGAAATCGCCATAGATCGAACCAACTCTTCATCAAGGGAGGTGGAGGCGGCGTTGTAGGGTAGAGATCCCTGGCAAGAAACCTGCAGCGGTTGGGTCAGGCGGCCAAGTCTCGGGATCGTGGCGCCAATCCAAAGCTCAAAGTCGCCCGAATGAAATCACGCGATGCTCACCGTGGCGGCGCCCAAGTTGCTGAAGGAGCCCTGGTGCGGTCTTTGGTGCAGCTGCCCGACGGGAAGGGTGGTTTGTCCGCCAGAATATGTGGAGCCGAGGCCGGGCCCCCCGCCAGCGCCCGCCAACCCCGGGCCATTGCCGCCGTTGCTGTGAGCGTGAGCTGCGTGGTGAAGGTGGTGGAGGGGACCTCCCGGCAGCTGGGAGCCGCTGCCAGAGCCGCCAGCTGGCAGCAGCGGTGCAACTGCAGATGCAGTTATGACAATGCTGTCATCCGCCCCTGTCGACCCAGTCCCGGGAAAGGTTACGTAGGAGATCGACCCGGGGTAGGGAGGAGCGATGGCTCGGGGTTCAGAGAGCGTCTTCCGGAGGTACGACTGGAAGCACGGCTGGAAAGTATTACCAGCAAGCCCCGAGGCTTACCTCTTCGCGAGGGCAAGTGGCTAGGACCAGGGCTTCCAGTTGCCCCCTTCTCCCCCGACTGGGACGAAGTTACCGTTCCCGAAAGGTGCCGCTGTTTCTTCGGTAGAGGCCACATGGTGTTGCGCCTCTTGCTGAGCGGTCTAACTATTACAGATGACAAAGTTTGGCTGGGTGGTGAGGCCAGCGTCAACGCGGGTTCTGGCAGGGTACGCAGGTAGGCCCATATTAGGATCACGACATAAAACATACCAGAGCTAATATCCAACGCTCAAGGATTTACCTCCAGCAGAAGCTCCGTGATAAACTACAGCGCGCCCATAGGCACGGTTCAACGACATTGGCTGGGGCGTGTGTGCCCTCGTCCCTTCCAATCAAGTTACGAAATCAACTTCCCGTGAAACAGATCACGCAAACTGCTTTGATTGGCTTGGAATTACAAGCCCTTCTATGCCGGTTCGCGGGTACCGGATGCACCAATTAAACGGAGCGTTGAACTGACAAGGCAAGTTAGAGCGCAGGTCCATCTTCCTTTAATCAGCGCTTTCTGAACTAGTTGCACGGATGCGCAGGGATGGACATGGTACATTGATATGTACGGCATGTTAATGCAATAATAACTTGAACACATGCAACAGATTGTGTTCCGTTGTAGTCCAAATACAAACGTAATAGCCCGACATAGGGGGTGCGAGAGGACTTTGCAGCAATGTTCCCGTCGCGCATCCTGGTAAGGTCCCGGAGAGTTAGGCGTCATGTTTGCAGACGGAGTGGAGTTCCGCGCCCAAAATGTTACGGCTCATAATTGCAGAAAGCTGCGGCTGAAGGCTACAAGTGGAATGACTTCACGAATCCAAAGTAAGAACGGCTGAGGCGTGATGTGATGGCCCTTCTCGCAAAGGTTCCTTGGGGATGGGTGCGCTCGCGATATAGTTCATGGGTAACGTTTTGAGTTGGTTTAGGTTGCATGTTAGCGTTCATTATTACCATCCTGTCCTTTTTGCCCGGCCCGCTGCAGGTACAACTACTTTCTCCGGGAGTTTACTGTGAAGGTTCAGAGTGTATTCCTTACGGGTGGCTCGCTTTATGGCGTGTACCTTATCATGACTGGCGAGCCGCAGCGGTAAACCAGACCCTGGACCGGTTGTCATCTGGAGAAATGAAGGCCTTGACGCCACCGGCTTAAATTGCTTAACTGCCAGAGCTTTTATGTGGGACAAGAGGAATACCTTACACGGTAGTTAGGCCTATAGCACACTAAACCTCCCGACGTCCACGGTGGTTTTATTACGCCTTACATTTCTTCTGATGTCAATGTGCGTGCGCAAGTGTTGTAACAACATATCAGTATTCTACATTATTCTGCGGATATCTAATTCTGCCAGTGCGTGAGTTCAACACTTGGCGCACGTTGAGAAGTCAGGAGTCAGTCTTATCCACGCTAGGCACATTGTCACATGACGGCAGACCTCAAGATTTGCCTGCATGGGGGGCACCAGAAACAGCGGGTAACACTGTGTATGGAGGGTTGAGCGTCGGGAGAATGTTTCGTTTTGAAGCAAATCATGTAAAGTTTGCAGTCAGAGATGAGGTGTACTGCAAACACGAGCTTTACGTGCTAACCCGCGGCGAACTGTCACCAATACCTGTATTCGGGGCCTTCGGCCCACCGTGTCAGCGCTGCCACCCGCGCCAGCGCATATCCACGGCGCGTCTCCCCGCCATCAGCAGCGGCATCATGCATAGGTAAAGTTGCCATACCCATCACCTCGTCTTCTGACAAAGGCATCGTTTGTGCCTGCGCTCGGTGTCCGACGGGAAATATAAGTGAGTTGGCCCAGCCTATGGCGGAAAGTGGTCAGTCTTGGGCAATGGACCGTGGATGTTGGAATGCAGCCGCACACACGCACCGATATTAAGACTGCATCATTTTACTTTGGGAGCGCAAGAACCTGTTGTGATGGTGGGTGGCGCAAAAGGGTACGGCATCTTGAACTGTCCAGTAATACCTGTATCTGATTAACGGTGCAAAATGCGCTCCCACTCCGGCGATTACAGCTCCTCGCCCCGCCCCCGCACTCTCAGCCCTCACCAACGCACCTGTAAGAGCAGCTCTTCACCGCTTCCTAGCTGCGTCCCGTCTTGCAGCCCCAGCCCAGCTGCCTCCCTAAACACCGCCCGCACCGCCGCGGCCATGTTCTGTGTGGCCAGCAGTGCCCCACGATCAGCGCTCATTGTAACGGCTGCCGCAACGTTGCGAAGATGCGCCAACAGCCGCTCCCACTTAAACTGTGGGTGTGTTCAGATATGAAGGGTGGGGATAACGACGATAGAACGTGTTATTGAGCGGGACGGAGCAATCGCTGGAAGGACCTGAAATCCAGTTTGGCCGGGCCATGGTGTTGGCAGTGAGATCACGATGACATCCCGGCGAGATATTCAGGCGGCCCACACGCACGCACTGACATGGACTCGGAAACGCAATACGCGGGCTCAGGTGCTTGCATTCTACCAAAGCCCAATGCACCCGTTCCCCGTCCACGTTCTCGGTTTAACCTACGTGGTCACGGATCTAAACCACCACCCTGGCGGCCCACCTGCAGCTGGCTGGGCAGCACGGAAGGCACTGCTCGCCCCTTGAGCGCCGCCGCGTTGACGACAGTTATCACCTCAGCGGCACTTAATAGTGTGGGGCTGGAAGTCGCGGGCCCCGAGGGGCCGGAGGATGCTGCACCGCCAGTGCCAGCACCACCCCCGCCGGCCGCACCGCTGGCAGCACCGCCGGTGGTCGAGGCTCCCACTTGCACGTCCAGTCGCCAGCCAGGCCCCCCTGTGTGCGGTACGGGTAAACGAAGTACGGGTGCGGACAAGCAGCGTGTGATTACAGCGATGACTAGCGGTCTTAGTGCTGAACTTGAACACATATTAAAGCGAAAGCTTCAAACGTGCTAATGGACCATGCAATTCTCAGATGATATAACCAGACCAACAAAGACTGATTGGTGCGCGTGGGCACCAACAGATCCCCACGCGCACTGCTCACTTACCTGGCATAGCCATGGGCGCTAGGGCAGATCCCAGCATCGCCTGCAGCTCCTCCTCGCCTATCGGCCCCACGGGCTGCCCCAAGACGGCGGGCTCCGCAGCTGCCACCAGCGCCGGTGTGAGCAGCAGCACGGCACGCCGCCGCCATCCGCCCGCTGCTGCGCTGGAGCCTGCCACTGCATGTGCTACCGGTTGTCGTTCCGTATCTCCCTGCGCCAGAACCCCGAGGGAGCCGGTGGCCACGTTGGGCACCTGCAGCGGAGGGATGGAAAGGTGAGGGGAGGACAGAAGAGGGTAAAGCACGTGCCCCAGTCAGTGTGAGAAGTAAACGTATCTCCCTGCGCAGTGTAATGGCGGGAGGGTAGATGACATAAGAGACCGAGGGAAGGCCACAGGGAGGGAGAGATGGGTTCCGTTCAGGTGGATAATGGACGACCGTTTTCGTAAGCGGATTCAAACGTTTTTTGTACCAAATTCACGGGGCGTTGGTGGAATTGGTGTTTAATTGGAGCCGAGTGCATGTGAAGATGTCACCCCGGGGTAACTGTGGGATAGGGAGGGGGAGAGGAACACAGGCGCGCCGCCGCACCTGCAGTAACATGGCGTCGGCTCCGTACGGAAGCGTTGGTCGCATAAGCAACTCTGGCGCTTCCTGCAGCCCCAGCGCACTGCACACCTTTATCACCGTGAAGTGCAGCTCGGGGTGCTGCATGCAGGAGGAGCGCATATTGGCGCGGCAAAGGGTCAGAGGAAAGAGCGGCGGGGTGTGAGGTCGGGACAAGGAAAAGGCCCACGCAACCGGCTTGTAGGGGAGCGCGGGTTGTTAGGAAGCGCGGGCTCAGGAGGAGGAGCTCTGGGCGGCCAAAGGCCGAAACTAAGGGGTGTTCAAATGGAGCGCTTCATCTTCGTCCAACGATTCCAAAATCCGAATGTGTTATATACCAATCTTATAATATGAATTTCGCCCGGCGTCTCGGTTCCTCTGCTAGTGCTAATCGCGAGGGGGCGGCGCATCCGGGGACTGCCCCTCTGCTCTGATGTGGCATGGTATGGTATGGTATGGCCTACCGGCTCCCTTCTTTGCACCGCCGCAACGCTCAGTTCTCACCAGCTCCTCCGCCAGCGGCTGCCCCAAATCAGCTTGCCGCAACTTCCCCAACAAGCGCCCCGTGCTGACAAACTGCGATAACGCCTCCATGCCAGACACATCGCCTAGCCGCCCCAGCAGCTGCAACAGCTGATCCGAAACAAACACCTCCGGCCGCACCCGGAGCTGCGGTTTAGGCGCTGGTAACGGCTGCTGCTGCGGCTGTTGTTGCTGCTGTGAGTGTAATGCCTGCTGCGTCCCCTGCTGAGGTATTGACGGCCCGACGGGTAAGGTCCCCGTGCTGCCGGAGCGCCGGCTGGGATGTAGCGAATGGGCGACCAGGGAGCTGTAGGAGGCGGGAAAATAGCCCCCCCCGCTGCTCCCGCCGCCACCTGCATTCGATGTGGTGATGGTGGGTGAGAGGCCAGTTCGCAAACGCATGACGGTCTCTCCACCATTTGGCATCAAGATGAGGTCAGAGACGTCTAAAGCAACGGTGCCGCTGCCGTTGCCGTACGCCAGCGGCGGTGACGCGGCCGTGCTGGGCCGGCTGGATGGCACAAGGCCCAGCAGCACCGGCGGCGCCGCCACGCTATTGCGCGCTGACATGGTTCGGCTGTTGCGCGCCGCAGCTACGGAAGCTGCCGTGCCCGGCCGCGATGGGCTCAGGCCGCTAGAGGCATATGGCGATATGCTGGCGTCACGAGGCGTACGGGGCCTGCCGAGGTTGCTGCCGGCAGACATCTTGAGCGACTGCGCGGTGGTGGGACGTGACGCACCGTTGTTGCCGTTGCGACCGCCGCCCTTCCCAGTCCAGGCCTGGCAATCGCAAGATGACAGGGATGTAGGGTTTTGGGGTTTTAGGGTTTTGGGGTTAGCCAGTTCAATTAATTAAGCGGTATGGATGTAGAAGACGTGCGTTGCAGGGAGTTCTCTTTTCGAAGATACAATTACCCTTCGTCAGGAAGTCGTCTGTCCTGAGTGGGGACCGGGGCTCAGCACCCGGGTGGCATCTGAGCGACAGCAGGAAGCACCCGGGTCTAAGGCTTGCGGCGGTCTGCGCATCTCACGGCATTGAGTACTCCCGGGCCCCATGTTGTACCAAACCGCGCGCCACACCTTCCCTCAGCTGCGCTCCCTGCGTTGCCTTCCCTAAATGTCCGTACTGTCTGTCTGCCTGCCTGCCTGTCTGTTCCCCTCTCCTGTTCCTGGGGCCGTTGGTCTTCAACGTTGGTCTCCCCTTCCCTCTCCCTCACCTGCAACCCCGCTACCCTGGCGAACAGCATCACCTCGTACAACGCCGAATGGGCCTGCAGCAGCCAGGCAGGGTCAGCAAGGCAGAGCAGCAAGGACGAAGTGAATGTCAATGGCCAGTGTTCTTCCTAACCGCCGAGGTGTATATTTACCACCTCTTGGGCGTAATCACCGGCTTCTAACAAAACCCAGGCCGCAAGAAACCCATTTGCTTCCCTCCTTTCCTCCTAGATATGACTTTTTTCTCCGCGTCGGCTACCTCGGACGAGGCCAACCGTCAGCCGACCTTCACGGTTAGCTGACCTCGTTTTCGTCAGCAAGAAAAAGCCCACCAGCTTTCCTTTATTCGCCCTCTCTCCCTTCCTCCCTTCCTCCCCTCTTGCTAGCTCTCCAACAGCTCTCTATGAGACAATATCCAATGGTAGATGAAGTGCGCAACGCCGGTGGGTTCCTCTGACCAGGTTCGTGGGTTCCCTGCCAGCTACCCTAACTGGCCCCGTGTGGGTTGACCGCACCTCCAAGGACACGAGCAGCTGCGCCAAAGCCAGCTCCGCGGTAGGTGGGTTCGAGCCACGGGGCCCGTGCCGGGCCTCGAAGTATGCCCCGATATATTGCTGCATGGAGGTGGCTGGGAAGGACGCGGCAGCCGCCACCTGGTCATGCAGCCCTTTGGTGTAGTGGATGTCGGCAATGATCTCCAACAGGGCCTGACGGCTGTACGGCACAGCGCCGCGAGTCAACTGAACTACGTCCGGCAGCCAGTCCCAAGGGGTATGTTGCCAGCCGTGGGGTATACCGGAGGGCGTGGGCGGCGTGGCGATGGGGATGAGGACCGGGGAGGCGGGACGGGAGGAGTGAAGCACGGCACCGCTTAGGCGTGCGGCGTGGTGGTGCGGGTGGTGTCCGCCCCAGAGGCCGCTGGGAGGGCCCGCAGTAGCGGGGCGGACGTGCTGGTGTTGTTGCATGGCGGAGAGCCCACTGCCGCTGCCCTTGCCACCCCCAGCAGCATTGGCGGCAAAGGCTGCCGCGTTGGCGGCCGTGGCGGAGACGGAGGGGGTGCGCAGCAGCAGCGGGGGAGATGTCGTAGGCGAGGGCGGGGCGTACTCGTCCTCATCGCTGTTTGACGCATCTAACATGGCGGCGCTGGCGGCGTTTCCGTCGGAGGTGTAGCCACGCTCCGCCCCGCCGCCATTACTGCCCCCACGGGCGCCAGCGGCGGCAACGGTATTGCCGGCGCCGCCGCTGCCGCCGACCAATCCATCCGAGGCAACCGAGTTCACGGAATGCATCGAGTTTAGCGATGGCACGGGGGACAACACACTGCCGCCGCTCCTACGAGGAACCTCATCCGGGTGGCGCCGCCGCTGCGGTGGCGGCCGGCCCTGTGGACCGCCGCCGCCACTACCACCACCGTTGCTGCTCACCGAAGCAGTTGGACTTCTCCCAGGTTGCAACTCCGCCGCGAAGGCCGGCCTCGGCATTTGCTGCCCAGCACCGCCATCTGCAGCGACGCCATCCGCAGTTCCCGCTGACCCATTTGACAAGTCAGGAGAAGTGCAGCGCATGGGTGCCGGCGGTGGCGGCACGGCGCTGCTGGCTCGGGAGAGATTAGACTGCGGCCTGGAAGGGGCCACGCCGGGTGGTTGTGGGTTACGGACCGTGCCGCCGGAGCCCCACATGCTTGTGGCATGTATGGAGGGGCTGTTGAGGGCGGAGAGCGGTGGCAAGGAGGCAGGTGAACCGGGCGCTTCGGGGGTTGAAGCTGCGGCGCCGCTGAAGCCATGCTCGGCGCTGCCATCCTCCCCGCCACCACCTCCACCAAGCAGCTCCCCGTCGTCCGTCAGTGGCGCCGTTTCCGGCGGCCCCATAGACCTTGCATGCAGCAGCTGGGGCCGCGAGTGCGGCGAGCCGGCAGCTGGTATTGTAATGCCGGGGGTTGGGACGAGGGGGCCGGTAAACATGTACAGATCGCTGTACATAGTCTGTACGGCCTTGGTGTCACGACCGAGCGGCACCATGAACTTGATCCCCAGCAGTGTTTCTCGTTCCTTGGCCTTGGCTACCTGGACTCCAGGGGAGGACATCGAGGAGGTCAGGAGGTCAGGGACAATGGCACCAGGACAGGGGGGCCTGTGAAATGGGCATACTCGTCAGTCACTGATAGGCCCCAAGCGCATAATGATACTTCACTCCCACACACCCTGCAGCACCACCTTCTGCCTACTTCTCAAGCCTGGGTGCTCCTCTCCTCCTCGGGCCCTATCACCCCTCACCTTCCACTCCGCGTCGCTGAGAAGTCTCTGCATGTCCGCGGTGGCTCTCTGCTGCAGCACGTTGTTGGCTTCCAAGCTGCTCACCCGCTGCTTGAGTCGGTTCACCTCGCGACTCAGAGTGTCTACCAGAGACTGGAACTCGGCGCTGCGAGCGGCGGACATCTGGGGAGGGAGGGACAGAGCGGGAGGGGCAGGAGCAGCCGAAACCAATATGATGTGACCCACTGAAGTTCGATGTGTTTTTCCGAGGATTGCATGATCAGTACTCACAGCATTGGACAGAGCGCGTCTCCCGAGTCTCTCAACTTCAGGTACTCCCGAAAACACATTCCCCGTGTCCCCCGTCTGAAACCCGCACTGAACCGACTCCGCACCTCACGCTCGTACTCAAGTAACTTGGCCGCCGCGTCACTCTTGGCCTTGGATTCGTCTGCGCGGTCTCGGAGCATTCCCGCTCTCTCATACTGCGTGTTCAGCTGCAGCGGTCGGAGGTGGAGGAAGAGCCACAAAGGCATTAGCGGCAGCGGAACGGAAGAAGCGACCCATGGAAGCATGATTGGGAGCCTGCGATTTCTGGAGGATGGAATCTCATCTGGTACGTAACATGGTGTCCCGAGCTCAATGGTGACATGCACCCCAGGAGTGTGGGACAGCCAAAACCGCGCACCCGTTCACCTCGCACCCCTCCTCACAGCCGCCATCCTTTACCTGCCCGCAACATCTTTTTTTCTTTCCTCCGCAAACCCCCCACCCCCCTCACCCCCCGTCAACCCCCATAATCTCAATCCCTTTCCCACAAGTACGCACAAAGATATACTCAAGTACCGGAGTATTTCTTTAGATAGAAACACACACAGTCACAGAGACACGGAGACACGGAGACACCTATGAAGGTTCGCCTTACACTTCCGAAGCCTCACAACCACCCAGCGGCTCGGGGTTATGAAAATACACTCACACATACACACAAACGAATGCACCCACCTGTATCCCCGCCTCCTCCAGCACCCCCAGCGGCACCATCTTGGATAGCGGGTTGGCCGGGTCCAAGTCCAACTCGCGACACGCCTGACTTGTCATGTGCTCTACCATCTGTCGGAGAGCGGTGGGAAGGAGGGAACCGGGAGATGGGGGCGGCGAGGGTAGGAGGCGGCAGAGTTAGACCCGAGGTCAATGTCTCGGCCGTGTGTTCGACCCCTAAAGCCGTGTGTTGCTGATTCCACTGAGGGGAAAAGGGGGGGAATAGGAGTGACAGGGGTTTTAGTGACAGAGGACCCTTTTAACCCGCGCAATCTCTCACCTGGACCATGGACTTGGGTGTTCCCCGGGACAGCACAAGCACCTGGCGCCAGTAGTCGGTGGCGGTACTTAGGCGGTCCTTGATGCCGTCCTCCAGTTGCTGAGAGAGAGGAAGTGAAGGCCGCGTAGGTGACGAGCGGAAAGTACAGGGAGCAAGAGGAATCAACGAGGAGAATACGGCCCCGCAAGCGACGAACCTCTTTTACCTTTTCCCAGCCTTTCCTTAGCTATCTCTTCATACTTGTGTGTGTGTGTGTGTGTGTGTGTGTGTGTGTGTGTGTGTGTGTGTGAGAGAGAGAGAGAGAGAGAGAGACCACCACCCCCGCTACGACCACCACCCGGGATGCCTCACCATCACTTCTCTCTCATTCCTGAGGCACATCATCTGTTGAACACCCCCGCGACTCTTCCCCTCTTCCCCTGCCTCGCGTCATGAGGTCGGACTCGGTTTCCTTCTCCCTCCCCGGACAGCCCCCTGAGTCACTGCCCACCTCAATTCGGTCTACCAGCGCTTTGCGAACCTCGGCCTGCGTGTCCAGGAGCTGCGCCGCGTGGGCCACCATCTTGAACAGCGCATCGATCATCTGAGCGCAGGAAAGAGGGAGAACAGAGAGAGGGGGGGCGAGGGAGAGAGAGAGGAAGGGAAGACGCGGGCGGCGGAGGTGGGGAATGGCAGTTATCACAGATGATGTGATGCAGCCACCTAATAAAATCTCGGTGCTACAGACCCGACTCTCGCCTGTTCGCTATGGCTGTGAGCATCGCTCCTCGTACTCTTCCACCAGCCACCAGCCACTAATCCGCTCCCATTCCTCAATTTTCATTTCTAATGCGATTAATCATCCCGTGGAGGAGGCCTTGAGCTCGGTCAATAACCAGGTCTTCCATTCCCCGGCCTCCGCGTTCTGGGTTCAACCACACGGAATTATGGCGGTCAGTCAGAGGCCCCTGGTTGATTGATCCAATCGGCCCGCTGCGGCTATCATAAGTTGCAAAGCTATGCATAAGCTCACTCACCTTTTGCGACATCTCGTAGGGCACCTTTGGCAGCTCTGCTGTCGTACCCTCCAGCGAGGTCGGCTCCATGTCCAGCAGCCGGGATTGCACGGTGGTTAGGCTGGATCGCAGTTCCGCCAGGTACTGAACCATTTGCTGCACCTGGCTCTCGATGGTGGCCAGATACTCCTGTTTGCACATTCCCATGGGTCGGTCGACACGAAACACAAGACATGGGTCCTGCCGGGACCCGAATTTCGCACTGAAAATAAATAAACACGAGCATCAGTCCTGTTACACCCTTCCCTCCTGTTACAACCTTTCGGCAAACACTCACTGGCCCCGCCCCACTAGCCCCTGGCTCCCCGTCTCCCCCGCTCCAAGACACACAACCCCAATGAAATGCTTCGTGGCCGTTTGTTCACTGGCAGCCTAAACCCCGGTTTTCCCGACAGCCCCCCATCCCTCCCTTCCCTTTTTTCCTCCCCTGCACCCCTCACCTTGACCTCGCACGTGAGGGTAATTCGCACTTTCATCATCGCATCCCGCATAGCGAACGCCTCTGCGCGCTGGTGACCCGCCAACTCAGCGGTGCGGCGGGAACGCTGAACGTCATTGTCGGCGTTCTTCATGCGGACCTCCATCTGAGGGAGGCAGGGAAATGGGGCAGGTGGGGATGTATAGAGGTGCAGCAGCTGTGGCTGTTGCGGTCATGGGTTTGTGCCCGCCACCGTCCCGCCCCGCCACGGCCCGTGCTCTGTCGCTTCCTAGTCTGCTCTTTCCGGGGTCCCCTATACTCAAACTGTTGTTATGCTTTCCATCTTCTAATATGCAGGCCACCAAATCCACCTCCACATCCGCACGACACTGACCCTTGCCCAGGTGACAACCCTGTATCTCCCGAGTGGCGACTCACCCCCTCCAGGACCGTGGTCAGATCCGCACATCGCGTCTCGAGCTCGTCTCGCTTACTGGCCGTCATAGACAGCTCCTCCTGTAAACAGATGGTCGGGGAAAAGGACAGCTTGCATTCGCTGTGTGGCGATCTCCAGCAAGTGACATCAATAGCTAACGACACAGATAATGAGAAAGGCCATATCCACCACAGCTACTCGAAGCGTACAATTGCAGCACTGAGCTGCGCAAAGCGTAGATGTAGCTCGGCCCCATTCAAAGGAAACCCAAATCAGTAAATCTCAGCCACCCTCTCCCTCGGCCCCACCCTTGTGTGCCGCAGCGCCTCCTTTTCCTCTTCCAAAGCCAGGCGAGCTCCATCGGCCTGTTTCCGATACTCTTGTACCTGCGGACGATAGGTGATTGGGGGTTTGGAGGCAAGAAGCCCGGTCGGGGATGATCTGGGAGTTAAGTTCGGGTGCGGATCGGGGAGATGGGAGTTGGGCAATTAGAATGGCAGCAACGCAGAAGAACGGACAGGGGACATAGTGGCGGTTGGGATAACTGTGATGGTTGGCAGTCCAAGTTAGCCCGCAGTGTGAGGCACGGAAAGCGGAGTTATGTGTTTGTGCTTTCGGGGTTTCTTTAAATGGGGTTGGTCAGGCAACACGGCCAAGCTGCGGTCTCAGCCGCATCCGCCGCCCCTCATCCTCTTAATCCCGGAAACCTTGCAAGGACCAAGACCAAAGCGGCTGGACCAGGCCCAGCCGCCCTCACCTGCTCCGCCAACACGTCCGCATGCCGCTTCAAACCCGCCAACTCTGAGGAAAGCAGAGACTTAGCCTGGTGTTCAGGAAGGACCGGGGTTCAGGAAGGACCGGGGTTCAGGAAGGACCGGGGTTCAGGAAGGACCGGGGTTCAGGAAGGACCCGGTAAAGAGGACAGATTTTAGGGTGGGTGCCGGTGAGTCCGGGGACGACACAACGACACGAAGCGAGGTGCCGTCAGGCCAGCGACCGAGCAGACGGTGCGTTCCCTTGTTCCCTACTTCCTAAGCTCCGCAGCCATCTCTCCATTCCGAACGCGGACAGTTTTTCAAACACAAACATAGACATGCTCTCACAGCTCATACACACACCTTGATTGCCCCCGCGTACTGCTGCTCCAATCGAGCCTTGGCGGTCTTGAGCTCCTCATGCTTGGCCTGAGGAGGGGTAACGGGGACAGGGATTGGGATAGGGGGAGAGGGGGGGTGCAAGGCGGATGTTTCCTAAGAAGGACATTGGCGGAAGAAGGCAGCTGCCCCCGTGGAAAGGCAAAGAAGCGGTCCCAGTGTCTGCTGCGCTCCCAATAGCCGTTCCTCAATCACCGTGAGATCCTCCAGCCGTGCCTCCTTGATCTCCAGCTCTCCAATCCGCCTCTGAGCCTCCGCCATCTCGCTCTGCAGCGCCTGGTGCTCCTTGTTTAGCTCATTATGTGATTCCTGCAGTGACTCGTGGAGGCTCTGCAGCTCAGCGTGCTCCTGAGCGACAGGGGGAAAGGGGAGGCGGAGGGCCCCGAACGGGTGGAGCCGCATACGTGAGGTTGGAAAATTGTTCCGTTGAGATCGAGGTTGAGAATAAAGAGCGGAAATGGAAGATGCGCAAGAAGAGGGGATGAATGGGCACGTCCCAGAATTGGCATGTTTGGGCCTCGGTGCAGAGCGGGTGAACGAGGGAGGAGGGATGGGAAAAGGTGGGGGGCAGCAGCCAAGGCGTTCCTCTTCCAGTTAGGTCTCAGCTCGCTCCTTACAACTCTTGGGCTCCCCAGACCCCGGACCGGCCGCAAAGGCACTTTCACGCACATGCTCACAAGCTGAGTGCAAACGCACCTTTTCTAGCACTTCCAACCGCTGAGAGGCCCTCCGACCCGCAAGCACTGTGTCCGCGTCCTCCATCACCTGTTGGGCAGAGAGAGGGGAAGTCAGGGCGGGAGGGTCAGGAGGGGCTCAAACGGGGAGACGAAGGTGGAGCATTCGAAGATAGCCCACAAAAACCAGAATTGCGGAAATACCCGTACCACCTCAACCTGCAGCCCCCCTCCAGCATTCTGCAGCAAGAACCCTTCTCTCTTTTAACAGAGTCCCCAGCACACGAAAGCCTGTGGATTGGTCGCTCGCCCTTCGTAAACATCTATAAAATCACAGCCGGATCTGATGTTTCCATCTGTCCCTGCCCCTGCCCCTGCCCCTGCCCCTGCGCCTGCGCCTGCGCCTGCCCCTGCCCCTGCCCCTGCCCCTGCCCCTGCCCCTGCCCCTGCCCCTGCCCCTGCCCCTGCCCCTGCCCCTGCCCCTGCCCCTGCCCCTGCCCCTGCCCCTGCCCCTGCCCCTGCCCCTGCCCCTGCCCCTGCCCCTGCCCCTGCCCCTGCCCCTGCCCCTGCCCCTGCCCCTGCCCCTGCCCCTGCCCCTGCCCCTGCCCCTGCCCCTGCCCCTGCCCCTGCCCCTGCCCCTGCCCCTGCCCCTGCCCCTGCCCCTGCCCCTGCCCCTGCCCCTGCCCCTGCCCCTGCCCCTGCCCCTGCCCCTGCCCCTGCCCCTGCCCCTGCCCCTGCCCCTGCCCCTGCCCCTGCCCCTGCCCCTGCCCCTGCCCCTGCCCCTGCCCCTGCCCCTGCCCCTGCCCCTGCCCCTGCCCCTGCCCCTGTACCTTTTGCTGCATTTGCGTCACCCGGGCCTCCGCGGTCCTGAGAGCTATTTCTGTCTCCTGTAGCTTCTCGGCCACCTCCTTGGAGTCCAGTCGGGTGGTGATGGCTTCATCGCGGAGAACCTGCATGTCCTCCTCCATTCGTGCTGTCCGGTCACGGAAGGCCTGAAGGTGGGGTTAGGAATTGTGGGGGTGTGAGGAAGGGGAACAAAGAGGCGCAAATGTGACATGCGATAAGGAACAAAGCCAATGTGAGTAAACAAAAATGCGGAAAGGATTGAGATGCAAATTTACGGTGGTGATCCGTGAGGGCGGAGAAGAGCTACCCCGGTCTGATGTCTTAGGGCCCACCCCGGGCCTCCACCCAGGCCCTTTGCATTTCGTTAGCTAGTCTTAGCCCGAACCGTAGCCCATCCCGCATTAGGTACCTCCAGATTGTTATTTGCGCCCTCCAGCTCGCTCCGCGTGTGTCGCAGCTCCACAGTCGCGTCCGCCAGTTGCCGCTCCGCCGTCACGGCGCGCAGGTTGACATCGGCCAGGGCGGTCTGGAGGAGAGCGAGTGAGCGGGAGGTGGAGGTGGGGGACGAGTTGGGGGATTCACCTCGTCGCGGTTGGAACCTCAACCCGTTACAGCAGCACCGCGCCCAAAAGGACACAAAGTAGCCGCCATGGACAAAAGAAGGCGGGGTAGCTCAGGGGGAAGGCCGGAAAGGACCAGGTGCCGATAGCTACGATACCTGGAACATGGGCGCCAAGGGTACTTAGGGATTTATATCCGATATCCGGCTCCTGTTTAAAACCGGCGTCCGCTGCATCCGCAGTCTTCCCTACCGCCGCCCCCTCCCCTCCCCTTCCTCGAGCCACGCCCACCTGCAGCTTGCGCAGGTTGTGTGCAGCTCGGGCCCTCACATCCACCACGGATGTCCGCGCCTGCTCGAACTTCCACGCAGCCGCCTGCAGCCGCTCTGTGGGGACCGGTACCACCCGGGTGACACCGGATGACGGCGAAGGGCCGTCACAAGCGAGTTGTGAAGGACAAGGGGAGGGTCGCACGCGGCGGCAGGTAGGGGTTGTCAGATGGTGGGAATCAGCACGAGATACCGGTGGGCAGGGTGGGTAGGACGATGCAGAAGAAAAGGGCGGGTGGGCGATCTTCAGTCACCGCTGGTGGAGCGAGCAGGCAACGCGGCGGAGCGGAAGGCAGTTCCAACAACCGCACAGCGCAAATCAAGCACCCTGCCTCTCACATTCCAGCTCCTTTAAATGTCCCTGACTTAACGTCCCATCCGTCGTCCCTTCCCTGGACTTCCCTGGACTTATCGTCCCCGTTTCAACTGACCGATCGTTCTCCGGTGCGCCGCCTTCTCCTGAGCCAGCTGCTGCTCCAGCATCGCCATACCCCCCTGGAAACCAGGTTGTAACATGCACAGGATGGGCACCAATGTCGGTATTGTGGATGTCAGGGTGGAGCGGGCGCTAAGACGCCCCTGCTAACCGCACCTCCTTCCCTTTACCGCTCATGTCAGGGAAACTCTTCGCAAGGACGCGCCCGCCTCCAACCTCTCATGCATAACCGGCCTTCATTACAACCTCATGCCCTTCCCCACCTGTCCAAATATGATGAGCCACCCGACCCCTCACCGTGGATGCACTGGCCAGGTCCCGCGAAGACGCCACCAGCCGGGTGAGCCGCTCCACCTCAGCCCCTGCCGCCGCTGCCCGACCCGCGTGCATGTCCACTGTACCCCTGGAGCTCTCTAGCATCACCCGCAGCTGTCGTGCCGTTGCGCGCTCCTGCTGGCAGCTCAGCTCCGCCAATGCTAGCTCCGCCCGTGTGGTGGCCAGCTGGGAGCTCAGGGCGTGGACCTCTCCGTCAAGGCCTTGGGCACCCTGTAAGGAAATGATGGATTTTGTAGAAGGGGGCCAGGAATGGGGCCTTACATTGCACTGCGGACAGGATGGTTACGGCGAGATGTAAGGCGCTGAGCGCTGGGAGGCGAGAACCTTTGTTCATTTCCTCTTTTTGGCAGGTGCATTGACGCCTCACCTCTGCACCCGACCTGCTGCCCAGCAACGCCGCCCCAGCCAGTAGCTTGGCACTGGCTGGACGGGTGAGGTGCGCTTCCAGACCCGCCTGCAAGGGGAACAGAGAAAGGACGGAGGGGCAGGACTAGAACCGGTGAGGTGGGTCAGGGAGTCCTGGGGCTTCGTTTCCCAATAATGCAAATGTGGAGAAGCACCGTGGAGGCCGGGCAGCATCCAGCCTGAGCGGGGCTCGGAGCATACACCGATGGATACATCTAGCGTCCGCTCGGCCAGCACAATCTCACGAACGAGGACGACTCTGAGAAATAAAAATACCTCCATCAGCCAGCCGCCGGTGTCCTGGGCCCCATACGCGCTCCACGGGGGGGTATCCCCGCATTCAGAAACACACACGCACACACGTGTGCCGCATACCCCATCCCGACCTCCAGCCACGCCCCACGAACCCACCCTTAGCTGCCGGTGCTGCGCCTCGTAGTCCGCCGTTAGCTGTCTGAGCTGATCCCTGAGACCCGCCACAATGGACCTCTCGGTCACCAAGGCCTCCTCCGCAGCGGTGGCGCGGCGGCAGGCAGCCTCTAGCTCGACACCCCGCTCGGCCAGAGCTCTGAGGGTTGGAGGGAGCCGGAGACGGGTAGGGCGTTTGAGACGGAGCCGCCATCAAGGGCATCAGCCGCTATCTCACGAACGCCCCTCCTTCCCTCCCGCCACGTGGGCCGGCAGCCGGCTTACGTTCAACCCCACATCCATGGCATCGCACATCACTGCGACCGGTCATCATCTGGCCGGCCCCGGGCCCTCCCGCAAACGTAGCACCCCTTTCCGCCCTCTCTCCAGAAAGGGGCCCCATGCCCCCATCCTCACACGTTCCGAGCTGCCAACTGCTCTCTTAGGCGGTCTGCCGCCATCTTGGCCTCCGTGGCTCTGACGCACTCGCGCTGAGCCCTCTCTCCCTCCGACTTGAGCCGCTGCATCAGAGAGCTGCGGGTATAGTCGGCGGCGGATACGAGGTTGCGCATCAGGGCGCGCAGACCAGGGACATTTCCAGCCGTGGCCAAGGCCGTGATCTGCGGGGAGAGATGAGTAAAAAACAGTACGTGACGTGAGTACGTGTGCTCAGTGGGGGCGAGGAATGAGCAGAGATTGCGCCCCCAGTAGCGGGTGAAATGAAAACCCTCACTTGAGCTGTGAATGCAAAAGGGCAAGCGATAACCAGGAGTAAGCAGAGGCTCTGCGCCGCTCCGTTAAGGTTTGATCGTAGTGATGATCAAACCATTGGCTTGCCCGAATGGGCCCTTCTTTTGACTCTCCGTGTAGAAAGCCCTCACCGGAGGGGGATAGCAGGGCAGAAACACACAACTTGCAGAAATCCCTAACCACCCTCTATTTAGTGCTTTGCTGCAATCACTCGACAACAATCCTCAGCCTCCATCTCCCGGAGCCGCGAGGCCCATCCCTTTCCCCTCTAGACCCGTACACACCTTGTCCAGGTCCAAAAATTCGTCCAGGGCCGGCTCCTCAGGGGCCGCCGGGGATGACTCCGGGGCTGCTGGCGCGGTGGAGGGCTGTTGGCGCTGGTGTACCAGCTCGTGGTAGAAGGGTACGGGGTCGCCCGCATGAGGCGGCGAGACGGCGTCCAAGATGGTTTGGTTGTCCCGTATCTTCCTTAGATCCACGAGGTCGGGAATCACGGAGCCGTCCTGGAGCCGATGTGCAGGGAATGTAAACGGAAGCGAGCTGGCGGGATCAAGGCGCGGATGAGAGCTCTGCAGCGTTTTGTGTGTCCCTGATCAGAGGAAATCATCCTTCCTAATGGCTTATGTTTAAGAATACCCGTCATCGCGTGCGCTGGCCGCCGGCACCCCCTTTGTCACGATTCCTGTCTGTCCGTAACATAGAGCTATATACACACACACACACACACACAAAGGGTCACGGGAAAAACAAACGACACCCCCGCGTATTCCGCGCACACCTTCAGCTGAGACTCAGTGCCCGTGATAAACGCCAGCAGCCGGTCGGCCAGCGGCACCTCGGGTCCCGACCCATGGGTCAGTGCCACCAGCCGCCGCTGCTCGGCCAGGCACGTGCGGAAGAACGCCGCGGCATTGCCCGCTATACCCCTATGCAGGGACCCAATGAGAGCCTCGGGAATGCCTCTGCGGCTCAAGGTGGGGCGATCCAAACCCAGTGCAACCAGCGCTGGAGTCGCCCCCGGGGATGGGGGAGGGGGAGGCTGGGGCCGAGGCCGCTGCACCGACAGCAGCAAATCCGCATCATCCTGATCTTCACTGTCCTGGCTTTCCTCCGCAGTCCCATGGGCATTGTCCCAATTACTGTCAGCCACAGCGGTTGCTGCAACGGGCGGGTACTGAGCGCCGGGGAGACGGTTCGGGTCAGGTGATGTGATCACTTTGGCCGCGACTGCGCTGATACGACCACCATCCGCGTTGGCTGCGAACGTGTCCGTCAGAGGGGCAGCCGCGTCCGCAGCCGCCTCTGAGGGTGGTGGCGGCGGCCGCGGCGCCAAGCCCATCAGCACCAGGTAGCGCTCTATGAGTGCCTCCTGTGGTTCTCCGTACGACTCATCAAAGTTTCTGCGGCAAACCCGCATCCAGATCAGGGGTTCTTTAGGGTAGAATGCGGGGAACGATTGGCCGATGAGATGCGGCCCCAGGTGTACGTTGGAACGGACATATTACTACGCTGTACGGAACATGCAATCCAACCCAACCCAGCCATCAGGACCAACTTGCTCCGCTTGCAACCGGAAACGGATCCAGGATCCAGGATCTACGGGGTACTGCTATGGAACATATAGGGGAATGCAGAAGGAACAAATCTAAGAAATCTTGTAAACAAATGACAATCCTTCAACCTGCCGGAAGGTGATCGCAATCGCCTCCATCCCAGGTCGCCAGCCAGTTATGCGAGCCGGTCTGTCAGTCAGTTTGCATCTGATCGTGGATCACGGATCGAAAACCCCCCTGGAGTATGAGCTGCATCCTGGGTGTGGTCATTTCCAGCTTGCAAGTGGTTCACGACGCATCACCGTTTCGGCAGCCGCAGGACCCTCAGAGCATCCGGACTTCCATCCCCAGCCCCTGGTTCCACGGAATCCAGTGCTCACATATTTGTGACGGCCCCATTGGGCAAGGGAACCAGCAGCGGCACCTCGATGCGACCGCCGGATCCCCTGGCTCCTCCAAACAGGTCCCCCTGTTGTAGCAGCTTTAACGCCGGCAGATCGTCCGGCGGCGGGGGTCCCTGGAGGCTGCCTGGGCCCTGGGCCAGGAACCTGCTGCTGCCGCCACCACCGCTGCTGCCGCCGCCAGCGGCGGCATTGGCGTGACCGTTTGCAGCGCTACCCAAGCTGGCATCGGGGGGCATCGTCAGGCGCTGGCTTTGGAATTGCACTCTTCCATACTCAGACGGCACGTGAAGACTTTCAGCAGCCTGAGTGAATTGAGTGAGAGTGTTAGGAGTTCCCGGGCATCGGGGATACAAATACCGTGAGTGAGAAATGCAGCTGGGAGTGCGCAGCATTGTCGGGTGTTCATAAAGAAATGGCAAGCTTGCCCGTATCAGCTGTCATATGCGCGTGGATACGAGCACGCCAAATGGGAAACCCTGTGACGCGCATGGTGTTTCCATAGCGTTTCTGACAAACACTTAGGAAAGCCTATCGCCTGGTTTTTAAAGCTTACCAAAGGTTGTGAAAACTGATCGCTCCACAATCAGACACTTCACTTGCTGTTTGAGACGTCCTCGGCCCCGCATGACCATGCAGCTTTCTACTTCCGGGCCGATTACCAGTTTTCGACTATCCTTCTTAGAAATATTATTCTTCAAAATAATTTATAGTAATTATTTTATTCAACATCCAAGTGTTAACTCGAGGAAAAGCTAAGTCCTGAACGAAAGCTTTGTGCGTGGGGTGACAATCATCTCATGAAGGTCATGTGTATATGCACGTCGATACCATGCACAGCAAATTCCTGTCTTGCGATTGCCGCAAGCTCCGGGCAACGGGTTACAAGGCATAAGGCCCTCTGCCACTAAAAATTCATATTGCCCTATGGGAGGAACTCCATTTATACGTCATTGAGCTTGTAGGTGACAGGAGCGCTTTTGTCTTACAATTCCTTTCTGCTTTTCTTCCGTATGTACGGCATGTCAACTTCACCGGGTTTTACCACGGAAAGTATCCACACAAAGGGAAGCTCGCAAGGACACATATTCTATAACGTGCATGATCTAACTCGTTTTTGTTGTTGAATTCGCCAAACCTTAGAATGTTGTGGTGCTGAAGTTTTAACGTCCCGATTTCCTTTCGCAAGGCCAAATCTCGGCTTGCGAGATGAGATAAACAATGAAGTGATTTATAACCAGTACATTAAATAAAACAAGACGCCTATCGCTGGGACTGGCAAAGGTGCGGTGCAAGCTGACGGGTTCATAATCATCCACGATGTGGCCCGTTTGGAAAAATATGGCTATTGTTGGATTGATGTTGACGCTCCATTATGCACTGGATATACCATGCAGTCTTTGATTAGACGACACCTAGATGGCAAGTTGCGGCAACCATCAGCATCCCTGCGGTGCCAGCATCGAGGTTTCGTAAGGCGCACCTTATAAACTCAAGGAATGTTTAATTTAACTGCAATAACTGCTGATTTTTTAAAGCGGGGATAGCAGTGGCAGCAGGGAACTGTACGGTACTGGTAGTAAGGACCAGTACGAATCTGTTGGAATAGCACGTCAGGCACATTTAGGCTGATCGCGGTCCCTACAGGGCTCATCCCTGATGCTACCATACAGCTTCTGCTTTGACGAAAGGGATGCCCACTTGATTAGGATGTTCAAGATGTTCAACGATGTCCATCGAAATTCCTCGACAGATGTCCGCTACGCCAGACTAAAAGTCCTGAAAACTATAGCGGTCTCTCCGTGAGGGCTGGTTCGTTTCGACTTTCATTTCGTTTCTGTAGACGTGGTGGAAACTCCAGGGGGGTTCTACGAAGTATTGGCTATAATCATGGCTTTTGCTGTTAGCCTTCTTGCCCTCCCTTCCCAACCCTTCCCAACCCTTCCCAGCCTTTGTACTCATGCATTACGTTCTATCCATGCTAAATCCGACCATTCTCAAGTCATGACGCTCTCTGGGATCCAGACCTATCAAACCCAACCGAAATTTCACTCTGTGGTGCTATTGACGAAGAAACCACGATGCAGTTTTGGGCAGAGAAGGATCGAGCGTAGGATAGTAACCATGTTTTGCCTAACAAGGGCCGGCCCCTAGAGTAGGCTTGGAGTTTGTCATGAAGGTCTGCCGTACATGGTCAGCCAGGTAGGTTTCCACGGGCGCCGAGATCTCGGGTTATGCCGCTACTTTTCCACTTTCACATATAGTAGCGTTCTCTTGCTTAGTAGGCATACCGTAAAAATTCCAGATTTCGTTGTCGTCTTTGTAGTTGGAACATATGCGACGTTGCAAGAACCACTTGCTTTATATTCTCTTATCTTAGATGGGATCCGTTTAGGAACTTCAAGCGATCTTTGATCATCTTTAGCGGAAGTCAAAGCGTCAATCGCATCGCAACCGTGACACCGTGCTCAGGCTTTTTAGCCGACACGTAATATTTATCTGGTAAGGATTGGTAACTATGTAAAAATCTCTGCAACAAGCGTCTTGTTGGAGCATTCCGGTGAAGGACCATCTGCTCGCAGGTGCACCACAGCGTTTACCATGGCGTGCAGTTGTGCCCGAGCTTCTGGCATATGCATGAGGATTGCAATATTTTTCAATTTGGTTATCGGCGTAGCTTTGATTGTTTTTGGCTGCAAGGTGCAAAATCCACCGAAGGACGCCGCTCCAGTAATGGTGTGTACATCGGGAAAAGGCAGAGTGATTTGTTTGCGTATGTACACAACGCGTTTGGCCTCGTGGTACGCTGTACATGCCCGCCGTGTGCGCACGGTGCTCACCCCATCCACATCCCCACCATGCTACCATTAACCCAGACTGCAACCACTTCATCGTTCCGCAGTTCGTTGTCTTGGGTACCTTTAACCTGTTTGCTTCCCTACTCGGCTTCTGGGGCAGTTATCACAAGGTAGGCAACTTGGGAGGGGTGTTGCGGCATTGTTGGGGTTTGCGGTAACCCTTTAGTCGCATCCGCATCCTGAAGATATTGTGGCGTGATGAAATGTGACATTCTGTGCGGCTTGCCTCGCACTGGAGCTTGCTGGTGCAGCGGTGGAATAGATAGTCCCGGAAATCGTGAAGGGATCCGAGTGGAAGGGTAGGCTTAAATACGTAAATGCCTCGAGACTTGCAGCCCGGTTCTCGTCCTTCCCATTCGCAGAAACGGGTGTTGGTGGGGTTCCTCATTTGCGGCGGCCTCTCGACTCTTCTTCAAATTGCACTGGTCCTGGCTCTGCTGTTCGCTTTGGATTCGGTGGCAGCGAAAATTGAGTCGCCCAAACAGAATCCGAATAAATATGATAAGGGTACGTGCGATTTCCGCCAATTTAGATAACCTTATGCCCATCATTTGGATCAAGCCCTGTAGCCTCTGTATGGCATTTACAACCCCACAGCTTCTGGCGTGAATAAGGCATAACCGCCCGTGAATCTTGCATGGTTATCATTCGTTTCCTTGCAGCAAGCGCTGTGTGTCGACGCGAAGCTGCTGTGTCCGTTGGTTATACCACAGCACGCATTACTAATCGATTGATATGCTTAGGGTCCTCATGATGTTCGCTATGCACTGTTCTAGTTCAAAATCCGTATCGAATGCCCCCTCACGCTGCACAGTTGCCACGCAGCTAAGCGTCGCGCGATGGGTGGCGCTGGGCTTCGTGGCGGTTGAAGTGTTTACGCTTACGATGGCGGCACTGTTGCGCTTCGTGATTAAGGAGGAACAGCCGTACAACAGCTTTGATGCGGAAACGGCGCAGCAGCGGAGCAATACATTGTCTAGCCTGGCCCGGGATATTGAGAAATTTGCGAGCAAGTCCAAGGTAAAGCGGCACAGTGGAATCCGGGCAGGCACCGCACTTCTCTTTAAGTTTGGGTTCACAACCATGTTTCTAATTGACTCGCCGATGTGTATCAGTGCGAAGCGAAAAAGGTTTCCCTGAATATGAACGTTATGTCTCAGTTGAGTTGATGGGTTGGACTAAGCTCTTGGCGTGGCCTGAAGAACGCTTTTGCGGCTGGAAGTATCTAGGTGGGCATTGTGGGCACACATTTGCTTGAAGAGACAGAGTTTGGGAAGCATGATCCGAGTGCAGTCTGATTTGTACCACGTCTTGATAACCCTTGCTGCCTTTATCCCGTGTACTATGCAATTCGTTTGTGCAGACAATGGGTGAGCGTGCTTACGACAAAGTGCGCAGCAAAATGGCTGCTAAGTACGGGAACTATTCCTCCACAGATGCAGACTGGAAGAGCAAAGCCAAGATCAGCTGGCGCACGTAGGCCGAAACCTTGGCCCTGCGGCTAGGGCTTGTGCCTGATCGCGTGTGGTATGGCGGCATGCTAACTGCATGTGGGCACGTGGGGTATGATAAACAATGGACCCAGGCACAGGAACCGACGTGGGATGAGTTCATGAAGTAGTGCGGCAGTGAAAGTAGGGCTTCTGCACACCAACACTGGTGGTCGTCCCATGGTTCCTTTAGTACTGAGTGCTGCTGCCAGGACGGGTTGCCTGTGCTGTACTCTGGTTAGGTTGAACTTGGGCTTGCAATCAAGTGGCGGGCCTGCACATGAGCGTGTCTGTTATGCACGGGATTCCGCATGCTACGTAGGGCGGGAGTAATATAATGACCTGTCTATGGAAATGTACACTGCCGGAAAGCATCTAAATTGAAGAACCGCACTGCAGGGCCATAGTGCTTAGTACTTGACTAGTATCAAGTCTTAAAATAAGATATTTTAAGGCATGCTGGCCTTGCAAACCTCCTAGCACATATTATTGAACTGATAACTAACATCATGTAATGCGCTCACGATGGTGCATTACGTGGTGACCCTCTGGCTGGACCTTAAATGCGGGTGTTTAAAACCCCAAAAGAAACAAGCATAGTGAACCTTGAATTCATTCGTTGCGAATGCGGTATGTTGCGGGCACCTAGTATTCTTGAGGCGATCCTTCCTAAGGACAGGCGTCTATCCCAGGAACTGGCCAACAGCTGATGAGCATATAACCAGACACCCCGTGCTGGCGAGCCCAACCCTACAAATAAGCCATGAGTGCCCTGGAATAGGGTACGGCAAAGAGCCCAAATGGTGGCCCCAAAATGGATGAAGTCAATATCGATGTGCTGTGCCAACCACGTGCTATCCAAGGTGATGTCTTACATTCATCAAACATTAGATATTGAAAGGAGAGTCCATTGGTCAATCCATGTTGCCTTCCGTACTTTATAGCAGCACAAAACAGAACTGAACAATCCAGGTTGCCTAGCACAGAAGAGATATTCCCGTCGGGAGACAACACTTTTCTTGATATCGGGCTGGCCAGCTTTAACTCAGCACTCATGGAAAACATGAGGTAAAGCTACCTATCACATGTTGGCAGGAAAGACGAACAGCAATCGTAAATGACACGAACCAAAATCCAAACCGCACTAGCCTAATATGCGGAGAGCTGCCACGCTTAGCTTGCTACACCCACCAGACGCCGAGTTGCACCTGACAATGTCCACAGGAATGCACTTCAGCGCACATGAGGCCAGAGATGGCACGTAGCATCAGAACAAGTCAGCGAACAAAACGGACCACTTTACCTCATGGCTGGCTTGCAAAAGTGCTGTAATTTGGTCTTTTGCAGCCAATAATCCATATGTCCGCACTCGCACAGGTGCAGCGGATAATGCAGTCGGTCACGAGGAAAAAAGAACAAACCATCCTAACGCATATTGATATGCCACCATCCTTCAGTGCATGCATGTAACGAAGCCGCCACGCACGTGCCCCCGTTCCATTCCAGCTCCGCAAAATGGTTATCTTCAAGCTAACCGACCTTCACACATGTCCTTCCAACGTCGGATTTTGCGGCAGCTAGCTACAAGCAAGGTCGCATTGTCTTTCCATATCCTCCCACCTATCCATTGGAATGCTACGCCAACCCGCGCAAACAGCCACGAAATGGAGGGGGCGAGAATGACCGAAATTAGGAATTTCTCCCCAATCCATCGGGCACCACAAGATGTGGTGGCAAACCTACCCTCAAAATCACATCCATCACTCTCAACTAGTTCCCAACTTCAACGCTGGTGCTGTAACCCCTGTTCTGGCGCGCCGCCTCCCTCTGCTGAACCAGGACGTCCAACTTCGGTAGTAGCTCATTGATCCACTCGGGCACCGATCGGCCTTGGGGAAAATAACACCGCAAACCGCGAGGGAGTCGAGATCAGGAACATGCCGTGTAAGCGGACCGCTATTGGTTTACGTTTAAGATGAATTGATTCGCAAGCTACTGTTGGTGGATTTCATGGGATGAGCAACAAGGAAATTATGTGAATCCATTCAATATCCAAAACATACCCAAACTTTCCAAACACCAAGCTACTTACTGCTGAGCCAGAGCACAACAGACCGATCGTCCCTTCTCCGGAAGTCGGGCCATTTGGGGTTCGGCTTGCTGTAGCGGTTGTCGAACCTGTGAAGCGGGATTCAATCAATTAGCCGCTTAGACTTTGTAGAGGAGACAGGCCCGACAATAATGCGGCACCATGGTGTCCCTGTCATCAAGAGCAGGTGACAGTGATTTAATGGGAAAAGCTGCTTAGGGATATTCCCATGCCCGTGCATAACGAACTTCTACACGCACACGCCACCCACCACTCCTCAGGATGGTCCCTCAGCGATTCCCACTTAGCAAGCTCCTCCGCCTGCTTCGCATCCCGCGGATCCACCTCGCCCTGCTGATACTGCTGCTGCTGGTAATCCGCATACGCTTGCTGCTCCGGATATGCCTGGTAGTCCTGTTGCTGCTGCCCGCTTATGCGCTGCTCGTAGCGGGCATCCAACTCCGCGAGCAGCTCGTCGATATATTCTGGCAGCTGGTAACCTGCAAAGAGTTGACGAAGTTGCGTAAAAAGACAAACAAGATTAAGTTAGCAGGGAGTTGGTCGTGACATGAGATAAAAACGGATACTTATAGCCGCAACAGGAGTGGCATAGTTCAGGTAAATCTTAAGGATGTCGCAGTAGCTGCACTACGAATATCCCAGTAAAGAACTCTTGGGCACTTCCTTGCTGAAACGACCACTTGTGTGAGATAATACCCGAAATGCATGGAATTGCAATCGCAAGCACAAAGCCCGCCAACTGCTACGGTATGAACAAGCCCGAAGGGTCTCCAAGAATGACTCACTGCTCAGCCAGAGCGCCACCGAGCGGTCGTCCTTGCGCTTAAAGTCAGGGGCCTTTGGATTGGTCTTTGAGCGACGGTTGTCGAACCTGTAGAAGAGGGGGCCGGGAAGGTACGCAGTAAGGAGCAGCAGAAGACGTGATCAGGTAAGCATGAACTCACCATCTATTTATTTGGGGATGTGTGACTCAAAGCCAGTTGGAGCGCCCTTAAATTGGCGACGCATCTAAGTGGCCATTTATGAACGGGCGAGCCATAGTAAAAGCCATGAGACACACCTATTGAATTCTCATGCCGCCCGGGATATTGACCTACACGGGCTTAGGACCAAACAAGGCCCTACGAGGCCCGCATGTACGTGCACAACCCACCAGAGCTCTGGGTTGCTCCTGAGGGAGTCCCACTTGGCCATCTCCGCCGCCCGCTTGTCTTCCATGTACTGCTGCGGCGCCATCTCACCCCCTTGCTGGGATTGCGAATACCCTGCCGACCGTTGAGCCTGGCGGGCATCCAGCGCTTGCAGCAGCTCCCCAATCCACTCTGGTGCATTATAGCCTGGGGGAAAACGGCATCGTGGGACAGGGCCGTAGGTTCAACTGCCTCGACACGCTTCCAAGCCTTTCCGTCTCCTCTTACTCCTGACCAACATTGCCGAAAAGCCATGAAATGGTCGGCCAATCATAATGCGAGCAAGGCACTTACTGTCCAGCCACAACGCCACCGACCGGTCGTCCCTCCGCCTGAAGTCTGGGGCCCGAGGATTAGTCTTTCGGGTGCGGTTATCAAACCTGTTCGCACCGACAGAAGATATGGCAGCAATGCGCATAAAGTTACATCATGGCAAGATATTAAATAAATGAGGGTTGCCACATAGAGCCCATAAATTCCCGGCATTCATTGACACGAATAGGCAGTTAAGCCCGCAATTAATCTGTAATTTATCCCTGAATGTTATGCAGCAGCTCACCATTCCTCCGGGTTGTCGCGCAGGGACATCCAATTGTTATACTCTGCCGTGCTGTCACGACGGTCGGAACGGGGACGGTTTGAAGTCCGTTCGCCCCTACCCTGCCCCATCTGACGGGAGTCCAGCTGCTCCAGGACGTCCTCGTACCACTCGGGGGTGTCACGCCCTGCGACAACGGATGAAGTGGATCAAGACACATAAAATCTTACTTCAATCTAATAGAAAATAAGCTCCCAACATCCTAAGCATATCCTTTGTGAGGAAAAACTGGCAAACTGTCAAAAGCAAGGCTGCAAGCCTTGCAGAATGACAGCATCGCACAGTGCTGGTATTGGCCATCAGCCTCGTCTTACGGACATAAACGCCATGGCTTACCGTCAATCCAAATTGCAACAGATCGGTTATCCCTTCGGACAAAGTCGGGAGCTCTCGGGTTATTCTTACGGCTGCGGTTGTCATACCTGACACGAAGAAGAAAAACATGCTATGATGAAGAAAGTGTGCAAAACGTCTGAGTATTAGATTGTTCAAGGACTGTCTGTCGGGGAACTAAAGCTTTGACGAACTCCGAAAGCCATATAGCTCATAAGACAAGCTCGACGTGCCGAGGCATCCTTTGCCGTGTTAAAGCCAAAATGAAGGCCCTCGTCATCTAACGAGCGCACCATTCCTCGGGATTAGCCCGCAGAGCTTCCCAGTTGGATAGAACCTCGTCCCGCTTCGACCAAGAACAGGGGGCAACCGGTCGTGCAATTAAAGTCCTCCGTATCGGGGCAACCACTGCCGTCTGTGGCAAAAGCCGCCTTGCAGCCAGGTGGCGCAACATGGTGTCAGTGGCGGCCGCCGAAGTTATGTGCAAGGACGGAACTTATGGCAACTGTGAAGAGAATAGTTTCAACTTCACTACGAAATTCGGATTGAAGTAAATTGCTAAGCTGGTATGGCCTGAACTTATATCTTACATCGCCGTACGCTCCACTATCTGTGGACAAGCATGCACCGTTACTAAGAAACTCTACTCTGCTCGTCTTGAAATATTGGTAATTACGCGACAGCGCGGTTAACCAATTTGTACCCTATGAAAGCAACAAGGACCTGCCCTTGGGTTTGTATGCAACATGCACTAACGTTACATGGTTTGCGTCACCGCGTATGTTAATATAACCATATCAATAATTGATTAAGCTTCCGACTGAACGCCCTTTATGTAAAGGCCCTTGCATTGCTGCCAAAACGGAACGATTGTGTGATTTAATACTTCAATTTAATATTTCTGATTATTAGATAACAGATCGCGATGCATGCATAACAGGAATTATTGCTGTCGGAAAGTTGATTTGGCTCTTGTGTACGGATGGACGCGCTTCTAGGGCCCAAACAAAAGCCTATCCAAAATAGCAGGCCGTGCGATGAGAACATCAGCTGTGGATCGTGTTCTGTGGTTAGGTGCGCTAGGATAAGGAGATTCCTGTGCAGAAGGAACGGTGCAAACGCTAAGCTCCAGGCAGTCTTCAGGGCTAGGCTTGACTTGTTTGCTTGTCGTTCACCACCGCATCCCAAACATTGATCTAGTTTACTAAGATCAGGGAGATCCTCGTTGAAGCGTACCTGATCCGCGGGGTCACTTATCCAATATGCAGCACCAACTTCCCTCGCGGTCAGGTCTTCGCCCTGCCTTACACCATTCACGGGAATTCAAGCCCTGTAGCTTCAATTTTAAGAACAGGCAAAAATCATTCGTTCATCCTGTCGTCGCTTTGCAAGCCACGGGGTTGGAGCTTGCAAGCATTGCGGACGCGGTACAGAGCGTTGTAACAGCAGCTGCAGCAGCGGCGCCAGCACCTTTGCAACCCGCCGTCAGCACCATTGGTGGAGATATCGCGGCGCTCGCCACGTTGTCCCCAACGCTGCCAGGTCTCGGCCGACTGACGGTGCGTCAGCTACTTGCCCTGTCGATCGTCATCAGCCCTATGCGTTCTCTGCGGCGGTTATCCTACGAAGCTTCATGCGGCGGACTGGGACAACTTGCTGCCCGGCCTTTATGGTTCGGGCCCTGGCAATGTTTGTGGCACTCGAACGCGTGTTGCCGGCATAACCCGGTTCCGTTTGGCCCCTGTGTGCAGGCCCTGTACTACTCGTTATTCTCCAAGCCTAACCCGTTTTGGAACATATGGGACTTCTATGTGGGCGCCCCGCTCACTGACAACCTGAACAGTCGGTGGGGCAGTGAAGACTTTCAGCTGCGGGACAAGCTTGGCGGCGGCAATTTTGGTATCACGTTTGAGGGTCTGCGTCTGTCGGTGAGGATGGAGCTGCGTTTGGAGGGACCCCGCATGCATGGACTGTACATACCGCTCGGCAACACCGAGCGCCTCCTTATAACGCAGATATAGTTTCGTTTTGCATTGGCATTGATTCCAGCTGCATGGGGAAGGTCCCTCTGCTGTTATTTTTATTGCTCGCGGCGGCTACGGGATAGCCGTGTAGTTCAGACTTATGAGAAGAGGACACTGGCGAGCTTTTAGGTGGTACGAGTGGGTTTGATGTAAGATTCTTGCCCGGACGCGTGGGGCGGGTCCCTATGCGCCGGCCTCTCGGTCTGCTGGACTACACTGCCTGCTCGGGTCGCCAGGAGGCGACGAGAACATAAGAAATGTAGCTTACGCATTCTTGTTGGCCTTACGTAGATGTTAACTTGCGCACTGTGTCTGCCGTAATGAATTACCAGATCCCTGCTACACAGCCTTTCCCTGTCTGCCCTCGGGGGGTGCGCCCGGTTTTCCCAGAACCACGAACAGTTGTCCATGCCCCGTCCCCGTCCCCGTCCCCATCCGACCCACCGCCGTCTAATGATTTCCTGACCGACATTGTTTGCTCCCGCAGCCGGAGGACCAGGGGGTCACCACTCGCAACAAGCTGACGGCGGAGCAGAAGAAGCGCCGGGTGGTGCTGAAGCGCGTCAACATGGATCGGCAGGGCGTCAGGTGCGCGGGAGGGAGCCAGGATGCTTGGGGGATGTGATAAGCAGCATAGGGTTGTCCGATGGCGTGCGATGGCAGTTGCAACGCGAACAGCTGTGGCGTCTCACTACCGGGCCCGCAGCCAGGACAAGCACCAGGGCCATCTTCGCGGTGCTGGTGGTTTGGGTCTGGACAAAATCCGGATGGCCTGGTGTTTTGAAGCGAAGCCTTCGTCATCATATTCCGCTCAGAACACCCCCCACAGCGCTATCGTCACGCACTCGCTGATGAGTTGTCAGGAAGGGGTGAGAAGCCGCAGTTAAAATACGGATGGATCAATTTTGATGCGTGAAGGGGTTTGATGTGGGTTACCATGAAGCCACCATTATTTTGCATTCGGCTTTTGTCCGTCACCTTGCACCGTCCCTTTTGGTTCTGAATTTCGCCGTCTGATTCTCCGCGCATTCTGCTCCCCCCCGTCTGCCTCCTATGTCCGGCACGCAGGTCTGACTTCCTGAAGACGGGCACATTGGCGAAGGGCAGTGCGGAGACGGGTATGGTGGAGGCGTACATGTGCGCCAAAATCAAACGCAACCCCATCGCCGCCGCCTCCTGTGCCGAGTACCTGGGTTACTTCACCAGCAGTGAGTGGGCTCTAGAGCGGTGTCAGCAGCGGCAGAATCGATACGCACTGCGATACATGTCCACAGCTGGGAATGGAAAATCAAGTTAGCGGCAGCATGATGGAGGTTTGGTAAAACGAGGGCACTCGAGAAAGGGGGGAAGGAACTAATCTGGCCCTTTGCATCCGCATTTGGCCTCTCGCACCATCTTCTAGTGCACATGAGTTATTGAGCTGGGTCGGGTATGTGCGCCGCTTCCCCTGAGAATATACGGAAAAAGAATCTTTAACGCGGCCTTTGACAACATTTGTGTTCTGCGATGCAGCTTCCGGTGTGCCGCCCTGCTTATTGCCATGCCTTGCCGGCGCAGCTTGCCTGGATTACGTACACCAGGTGCACCGTTTTGGTCAGACTGTGCTCCCCTCATTATAATCCTTCTCTCTTAACCTAGGGTTGTACCTACCTCTTCGCCTCCATTTACATTTTTGTATCCCCTCCGCAGCCACTGCCGAAGGCGCCTTTACGAAGGGCAGCCAGTGGCTGGTCTGGAAGTTCGAGAGCGACGCCACACTGGGTGACGCTCTGGACGGCAAGCTGGGGCCCTTCCCCTCTTGTCTGGAGGAGTTCATGATGGCCGGCAAGAAGATTTCGGAGAACACTCCGCAGGACAAGCGCGACATCAACGTGCGTGGGTGGAGGGGCCGGGGGATGGAAATCAGAGGAAAGAGGCCGTCGCGGTGGGGCTGAGAGCTATTACAGTTGGAAAAGGTGCCTGCATAAGGTTATCGGGATGCGCGTGGTTAGGGAATCGCTGGCATAATGCAGAATGTTAAACTATCCCATCGTATGCGCCTACGTTGGGGGTTCTGCCGGGTATTTTCTGCTGTGGATACGGGGTGAAGCTGGTTGGAGGCGAGGTGAGGTGAGGTGAGGATCCGGGGCCCGCCAATCCGGACTAATAGTATTGTGCATACCGCGCATAATTTATTGCCGTCAGCACCTTTCCGTAGCACCACCATTACATAATAATCTGTCACGGGTTTATTCTCTGAGGGCTGCTGGAGGTCTAACCACACGGAGTTCATATGCGGAGAACAGCATAGTATAGTAGCAATGCCGCGTCACCAATTCTGTGTATGCCGTTCAGGAAACGCATGGCCTAACCCACGCGATGTATGCGAGTCCTGATCTGTCTGTCACGGCCTGTCTGGACGCAGGTGATCAAGGGCGTCATGAGGCAGGTGTTGACAGGGCTGAGGCGATTGCACAGACTGGGCATTGTGCACCGCGACATCAAGCCGGAAAATCTGCTGGTCACTGTGGACGGTCAGGTGCGGGTGTGGGTAGCGGCACATGGCAAGAACTAGGAATGCGTGGGGTGTTCGGCAGTAGTTGGTTGAGGAGTGCATATCTTTCGATATCGGGTGAGGAAAGAGGGGAAAAGAAAGCGGAACTGGAGAGCGGCAGTCTGTCCATTCCAGTCATGTACCCTTCACACCCCAATGTATGTATTCGGCCGCCCCTTGTCGTGCTCCAATCATCAACGGGCGCGCTCACCTTATTCCTCAGACAGCTTATGTACACATAAGCCGGATAGCCAGGGACAGATGCGCAGGGAACTGTTAACACATCAGCAGTCGCCGGGGGATGGACCATTCTGTTTGCCAGCCTGGGAATCCACTTGACGCATACCGGTAGGTTCACAGTACCGCCATCCTCCCTATCCGCCAGGTGAAGATCATTGACTTCGGAGCGGCAGTGGACATGTGCACAGGCATTAACTTTAACCCACTGTACGGCATGTTGGACCCACGATACAGCCCACCCGAGGAGCTCGTCATGCCGCAAAGTAGGTGGCCCCTCAGGAAGGGGAGAAATGGCGCGAGACGCCATGAGGGCCGCCTACCACCTTTTATTTAAACTAGGAATACATGCCACAATGGCAAATGCTTGAGATTCTTGCGTTTTGCCAATTTCGCTGATCAAGCTGTGGGGGGCCCACCGTGCAGCATCCAGTCCGGCTCGTTTCTTGCCTGCTGCTTCATGGCTTCTGGGTCTGGGTCCTTGGCCCTCCACAATCCGCGTCCCTCACCACCACATCCAGGCGCGCCCCTTCCTTGCACCCTCTATCCCTGTTTGCTGCAGATTTCCCTCGTGCTCCTGCGCCGTTCATTGCGGCCCTCCTCTCGCCATTCGCCTGGATCTACGGCCGGCCGGACCTCTTCGACTCATACACGGCTGGAGTGCTGCTGATGCAGATGTGCGTCCCCGAGCTGCGCCCCGTCGCCAACATTCGCCTCTTCAACACGGAGCTGCGCCAGTACGATAACGACCTTAACCGCTGGCGTATGTACAGGGTGAGGTGGTCGTCTATCGAACCCCCTTGCATTTTGCCAATTGTGCTGATCACAGGATACTTCGGAGAGTGCACTCAGCGTGTCGGGAGGCCGGTTTTGAATGATCTGTGACGATTGGGCGTTGGTATCGGTATGGCAAGATGCCTTGGCCACTTCCTACCTGGAAGGTGGCAGCGGAAATGCGCACTTGGAAAAGACTGTCGCAGATGTCCCTGGAGTCGCCACTTTTAGCAATGTACCTTCATGCATCTGCATTGCATAATCGCCTCGTCCTCCACAAAACAAAAATGTGTGTCCCCGAGTCTATTTCACCGTTCTATATCCGTTGCACACCGCTCAGGGTCAGAAGTACGACTTCTCGCTCTTGGATCGCAACAACAAGGCGGGCTGGGACCTGGCCTGCAAGCTCATCACCAAGCGGGACCAATACAACCGGGGTCGCCTGAGCGTTGGGCAGGCGCTTTCGCACCGCTTCTTCATGCCCGAGTTCTGAGCTGGCGGAAAACCGCGCGGGCGTTGCTGATCGCGTCCCATATGCCGATCCCGTGTCTGGGCGTGCTGCGAGCGCTGTTGTTAGGTCCTTACCGAGCTAAAGGCGTGCATCTGTGTGGAAGGAGTTCCCGGAAACTCGCGTTGAGAGTGCTTCGTTACATAACGGAGGGGTTTACGAATGAAACAGAGTGCCATGCCGGCCCGGAAAGGTGATGGGCGCGCGCTGAGTGTACGCCGTAGCCAAGCATTTTCGCGTCCGCCTAAAAGTTCGGACAGCAGCGCTGGCAGCGGGTAGTGTAGCGGCGATGTGGTGGTGGGCGGGTGTGCATGAGACATGAAAGATCTTGCGTCTTGCTTGTGAAGATGGAAAAGTCTGGCAATGTGGGTGGGCAGGGGGTTAGGCTTGAAGGTGTGTTAAGGTCGATCGGAAGCGTGTTATGGATTGCGGCGTAGTCATGTCAGGTAGATGATTTCCAATGGTTCAACGATGTGATGTACCACACAACCGATCTGTCTTTTCAAATGCAGACGAGAAGGCGACGTGCGTTTATCGTGAGATAGGCCGATCGAGAGAGCACGGTTATTTTTCGTCATCAGTGCCTGTGAGCGGTCTCCGTATCTTCTGCGTGACTAACCTGCCATCAGTAACATAAGCCTATTAGGTTCGAAGCTCATGTGAAAGGGCTGTATGTGCGCCCCGCATGGCTGCGAATTGTGAGATGATCTTAAGTGGGGATCTGGGAAAGCGAATGATTGCAGCCACTGTACGGTTCATCGTCCCGAGGAAGAGACTTCGTGCATTACTTTATTCGGCAGCACGATCAGGGACCCCACATTGGCCGTATTTCTTTGGCGTCGTGTCGTCCGTGTCGTCGTCGTGCCTTTTAAGGGTAACCCGAATGCATGGTTCGCAGCTGCTAGCGGTCGAAGATTGTTGGAGTAGGGTTGTGGACGCTGGTCTCACTCCACTATGGCGGATTATAAGGCACCGGCTAGGGTTTAGCAGCTCTCTGTTATTTGGGTAGTCTGCCATGACTTCGTTCGGATTCTCATCAATTACATCAGGTTCACGCGCGTGTGATGATTTCCCCTCTTTAGGATTTTGTTGAGGGTAATGCACCAGGATTACTCGTCGCGGAGAGCAAGCTTTTAGACAAGATGCGCGCAGGGCAAACAAGAACACAAAAGACAACTCTTTACCCCTTACCCACATAGTTCAAAGGCTCCTAAAGGCTTCAGCATATTTCACGTCGATAAGCTGTTGTCGTCATGAAATGCACGGTGACAGGCTACACTAATCTAACCATACACTGCAAGCCCTTATTAGAGGTTATTAATAACGGTCCCGGCATGCAGTTGTCCGCCGCTTGTCCACCGTGACGTATATGTGCGGGTTCATGGCTTTGGGAAGGCCGTGTCCCATTAAATGCACAAAGAGCGATTCTCGTTTGGGTAGCAAAACAAGTGATACCTGCGGCGGCCTCAAAATATTATAACGGGACCTCATCTACATTGGATGATAACTGATTAACTGCTAGTAGTTAAGAACAACTATCAGCAATACCACATAGCTATCTCCAATTCACATGGATACAATGACTGGCTAAGCAATAATAAATTAGAGGATATATGTATAACTTCTCCGCCACTCCGCTAAGCTGCGAGTACTGTATAGTTTCCATCACGTGGTCTTGACGCTTGCGAGTTCCAAGAAAGGTACGCTTCTTTTGTTTATCTATGTGCTGATGATATTTAATTTAAGGAAGTAGATACGCAAAAATGTATCGTCGATGGTGATTTTTGTAGCGGCGGTACGCCATGCTTCGCGCTGGGCGACAGGGGCATTCTGCCTCCGTTTTGAAATCATCGTATCGTTTCTTTCAGTGTTTCAGCTCGGTTGGATCAGTTGCGGGATCCCGCGACTGGCGCATGGGCCGAGCATTTCAACCAAGCTCACGAAAGATGCAGATGCTAAAGGTGAGATGACAAAGCTGCATTATTTAAAACTATACTTACTATACAGAGCTACCGCAGTTGCGCCTCTAGATTGCTATCTATCACAGAATATGTCGTTTCCAAATGGAATATGTTATTATTGTACGGCTTATGTACTCTGTCCCCAAACTAGCGTACATACACAGCCTGCCTTTCCACGCCCATGGAAATCCATGTGCGTGTTTGTAACTAGGGGTTGGTCTGGCCACGAATGAGGAATGGTAAAAGCTCACTTACACAGTGGGAACGCGCGCGCAGCCTCGCTCCATCCGTGCTAAATAAATCCCCCTGTGGGTCTACAGCAAGCAAATCGTTTATTAACCACTTTGCATCGCTTAAAGAAGTTATAGAATAGGGTTTTCCCTATTCCCCCTGACGCTGTACCTATAAGTGTCTTCATATCTTGTGCCCGCGCGGACCAGGCGGACGAACATTCATTCTTCTGGGGCCAACCGGCTCGTGTGACGAAGGCTGCCGGCCCAATACAAGGGCCCTCAATGGGGTTACCATCATGCCCAGATGGAGCTGGCACCAATATCGGTCCTGAAACCCATTTTAATCATGTGAATGCTGCTGCAGAAGCAGCAGCAACGGTGCGGACACCTCGTGTGGTAGTGGTCCCCGTCACAGCGGCAAGGTTCCACAAGATTGTAGGCGCGATGACGGTTTCGGAACTGATGCAGGTACGTGCATATACACTTGCAGGTACGTGCACTCACGATTATTGGAGGCATGCATCTGTACAGAAGAGACTGTGAATCGAAAAATAAGGATGGATGTTCAGTTCTCGGATGGGGGGCCTCCATCATATTCATGGTATCACACATGCAGCAGCTTGATGAGAGCCTGAGGCATTCGGTTACGTCTATTCTATATATAGAGATAGAGACATCATGCACCTGCCCCACGGCATTCATCACCTACTATAAATATGCTTGCCGCCTGCCATTAGCCCATCAGTCGCCATATATAATGGCAGCCAGATAAATTCATGAATACCATCTGCTCACGTATGTACATGCAAGCAGGAGCTGTTGGAGGTGTTGGCAGAAGGCAGCAGCAATGGTAACAGCTGCAGAAGCCAAATGGTGGTTCGTGAAGGGACAGGCAACGCCCTGCTGTACCAAGATTGCTTCCTTGAAGCTGCGATTCTGCCCCCACAAGTGGTGGAGATGGCCTTAGCCAAGTAGGTCTATTAGGTGGTGCTCCACACGTTACGTAACTCCATGCACAATCAATGTGAATGTAATGTTCCCCTTTTCGGTGATGTTGTTACCACGCCGGCAACGAATGGCAACCTCCACCACATTTTTTCAAGTTAGTGGTTGCTTGTACATATAAGCATGTTCATTTGGTATAGTCGGTACATATAATATAATATTACTATTTCAAGGGACCCGGCCCCCATCATCAAGCCAGCAGCGTGCTGCGGATGGATTGCGGCGGACTACTGTTAGTTAGCTTGTGCTGCATGCACGCCGGCATGCGCACGCACCGAGCCCGATTCCGTTCATTCACTTAAATACTATTGATTGCATGACCACTTATCATAAAAGTAATAATAACATAATAACATAAATAATAAGCACTTATCAGCAGGGAGCGAGTAACTGGATGGTGAAGTATTAGTCCGGGTACCGATAGATTATTTTTGTGCCTGATGAGTCGTCTGCCCGGACATTTTTACCAGGACCGCAGCATGGGCCCTGGACCTGGGCGTCCAAGCAGGTAGTGACCCAGATGCCGTTCGGTTGACCATGGAACTGCTGCAGCACAGCCTACGGCTCAGTCGCCTGCAAGGTTACACCTTGGACGATGTGTCATCTTTGCTGTGGAGCCTCGCTAGTGTACTTGGAGAGTACGGCTGGGGCCCAGCAGATGGCACTGTGGAAGTGGTGCAGTCCTGGCTGGGCGGCTCTGAGACAGTCGCAATACTGGAAGGGGGTACAGAGGCCGCCAGGTTCTCGGTACTGGCCTCATTGTTGTGGGGTTATGCAGCGTTGTTGCAGACTGGACGCACTGGAACAGCTCCAGCCGCTGGGAACACATCTAGTGCAGTGGCGGCAGAAGATGTGCCTAGCAGCAGTGGTGTCAAACAGCAGGCCGCAGGACGGGGGCTGGACATGCTTGCCCGTCGTGCAGCAGAGCTAATCCGAGCATACGATAAGTCAGAGCCAGTAGCGGCAGTGGAGCTGGCTGATGTGGCATGGGCTGTGTCCATAATTCGCCACAGGTTGGTGGACAGGGGGCTACTGCACACATTACGTACAGGCCTGCTGATCAGGGAGGGCGCTTTAGGGTGGAGATCAGAAGGAAGGTAGGGGCGAATCCCTTCATGCATCCTGGAGTACGTAACTGCCCAGCAGTAGCTACCTCCCTAGGGTTACAATCAAGGCACTTAGTCGGCCGTTAGGAATACCTAACAAGGGCAAGGCATGTGGATGTAGCTGCCATTGGCTAGCTAGAACCTGGCACTGTTAGTTGGAAATGTAACATGCATAGATGCAGCAATACGTTATTCTTACATACTAATACGTGCACATACCATAGCTCTCATCATCGCCTGAAAATCAACCAAATCCCAACATAGGTCTCCTGCGTTTGCTCAGCTTGCCGAGGCAGTTGCCCATGAGGTGTTTCGGCAGCTGTCAAACCGCTCCAGCATGAACACCCCTTTCGAGCCGTCAGATCTGGTCAAGGTGGTACGGGCGTTTGCAGACATGGGTCTGGATGGATTTGATGGTGAGTGATGTGTTGTATCTCTGTTATATCCGCCTATAGCAAAGGCTCGATCGAACTATGACCAGGTGTCACCTCGGATATATACTACCCGTAGATACCCCAGGATACTACATGATGTGGCTGATGAACATGCGCATTGTTGGCTACCCATAGGCATGCAACAAGTTGGTTGATAGCTAGGTTTGGTTGGGGGCTTGCTAGATGGACAGCAGGTAAGCTATATATACCCACTGTGTGTGCGTGGGAATTTATTAGCGATTCGATTGGGATATTATACAAAGCCCAAATTCTATCGGACATTTCATGATGATAATTGCTTGGTGGTAGGTGCTACAGTAGGTAGGGGGCGGTGGTAGTCTTCACCAGCAGGTGTAGCCCAGCTAAGCTGCTTCTATCTGCTAATTAAAGGGATGCCCTCGCTCCATCCCTCATCCATTCATCCCAATCGACTTGCATGTATAAGATGGGTCTAGCGCTCTCCACCAGCGTCCAGCAGCACGCAGCGTGGCAATAATTATTAGTTGTATGGTGTATTTATTGGCTTAATTAGTCTAGTAATTTTTAGTTGCTTGTAGTTTTAGTTATTTTAGTTTTCGTGTCTTATATTCAGTATGTAAGGCCCCTGGGAATTCTTAAAGTCGGGAGTCCCTGTAAGGAGTCCTAGTAGTGTAAGGCCCTCGGGAATTTATGCCGTCGCGTGGTAAATGCACTGATTTCTGTTAGGCAATTCCTAGGCTATTAAAAGCATTTTCTGACCTCTTTATCTAGGATTTTTCAGTCTTTTGTTCCATGTACTAGATAGCTATGTATTCTACTGGACACTGTCCAGCTCTGCAGGATACATGCTCTAAGGCTTTAATTATCCTCTAGAATATTGAATGTTTCTAGTGAACGGCCTGCCAATGGGTCAATCAAGGAATATCCTTACAACGTCAGTTGGCAGTTAGTTTGAAGCGTACAGCAATGATTGTCCGCTATCACAGCTACTGCTTTATTTATACCCACTTCTTTAATTTCCAACTAATGGAGCTTCAACAATTTGTTGGATCTTCACTTAGGAGGATTGCCAACATCGCGCTTATATTTGCCATCCTGGTCGTGAAAGGTAAGCATTACTCGCCAAGGTAAGTTTTAGGAAGCGAATTTAGAATGAAATTTTAGGATGGATCGCCCAGTGCCAGTGCCACGATGTGCAGCTGCAGTGCGGTGCCGGTGCCGCACAGTGCTGCTGCCACACTGTGCTGCTGCCGCGCGGTGCCGCTGGCACATGGTGCGGCTGCCGTGCAGGGTCACTGCTGCGTGGCAGCTGCACCGTGCAGCAGCTGCACATCATGGCGGCAGTGGCCCTGCACGGCAGCTGCACCACGTGCCAGCGGCACCTCATGCCAGCGGCACTATGCAGCAGCCACACGGCGCGGCAACGGCACCGCATGCCAGCGGCACTGAATGTCAGCATGGCATGCAGTGCCACTGGCACGCGGTGTAGCAGTCGTCTTAGTATGTTAATGTCGCGAAATTGTACATCTAGTGGGGAAGGGTGACAGCGGAGTCTTGAACTCCGAACACTTAGTATTATTATACTAAGTTGTCAGGCCGAAGCTCTTCACCAGGGTGATTTTAATATTGGCTCACCTAGCCAAGATGTACGGCAGTCTGTTTTGCCAATCGCGAGCTTTTCTATCTCGTAATTAGTTTTTTGGTTAGGCATCATGCTTATTGCATGATTGCCTACCGCTTTATCTAGGCCTATTTCTCTAAGGCAAATGTAGTTTCCTACATTCTCTCCCCTCTGAAGTGAACCATCCCGGGAGCGTCACCGTCTCCTCTTGGATGAGGTTTCTTTCTCAGTGGGTTTTGGCCGTGCTTTGGCTTTGAGTTTTCGCTCATATTCCTCGATGGCTTCCACCAGAGGATCTGAGTCTCTCAGTGCCGCCTCGGTTTCATATGTATTGTGAGTGGAATCATATCCTTCCCACTTGATAAGGTACTCTCGACGAGTTTTACCTCTGCCCCCACGGATTGAGACGTTCCGATGATCTACAATGGCTTCAACCATGTAGAATGGCTCACCCTCAATAACAAGTGGTGAGGGTGGTTGTCGCTGTGCGCTCTCCTTGAATGGTTTCAAGAGAGACACATGGAAGACCGGGTGTAGGCGAGATTCAGCTGGTAACTCCAGTTTTACCGCCGTTTCACCAATGTTAGCAACAACTGTATATGGGCCGATGAATTTTGGCATCAGCTTCTTTGTTCCAGGTTTTTTGAGATTTATATTCTTGGTACTTAACAGCACTTTTTGCCCAACCTCATTACGCACGGGGCGCCGAGACGAGTCAGCATCCTGTTTTTGTCTAGATTGTGCAGCCTGGAGACAAGTTTTAGCGAGTTGCAATCGCTTGCGCATGATGGTGGAGTACTCATCAGCAGCCAGCACTTTAGAGGGTATATGTAGGTCAACCGGCACACGCGGTTGCTGGACACCATTAAGAGAAAATGGTGTCATACATATTATTATTATTATTATTAAAATTATTATTATTATTATTATTATTATTTTAAACATGTTATAGAGCCAGGTGAGGCAGGTGAGCCACTGCCATGTGGTGCCACTGGCATGCAGTGCCGCTGGTGCACAGTGTTGCTGTGTGCAGTGCCGCTGGCATGCAGTGTGCTGGTATGCAGTGCTGCTGGCATGTGGTGCCACTGCCGTGCAGTGCCGCTGCTGCGTGGTGCCTCTACCGTGCCGTGCCACTGGCATACAGTGCCACTGCCATGCAGTGCTGCTGGCTTGCAGTGCTGGATTATCAGGATACATTTAGTATCCTGGGGTATCTACGGGTAGTATCCAAGGTGGCTCCTGGTCATCTTTCGATCAAGCCTTTGCTTAAGGCGGATATAACAGAGATACAACAATACACCCTTTTAAACTATTTGGATAACATGCTATATACTGATAGGAAGACAATCATACACGTGATTCATAAAGTATGTCATTTGCTAGCTAGCTGATGAACGAGATGCTTTGAGGTGACCAAAAATATTAACTACATACAGATCACCACAAATACCTAAGAGAAAAATCAGGGGAATACCTTAGGGGAAATACCTAGACAGAAATTGATAATAATAAATATATGACAATTGCCCCTGCTTGACTTACAACATTGAATTTTAAACCTTATAATGCAACAAATAATATACTATTCTGCCTTTACTTGTCTAAACGAGAATCTACTTTGGACCCCAGTAAACCGAGACGGTTGAAGTGCGGGGAACTGGGGCAGCAGGCCCCAGTCCCCGCACAACCACCGAACACTTCTGGATGTTAACAGCATTGAAAGCGGTAGTCAAATGCATATATAAAAGCATGGTTTGTGTCAAACGAAAATTGATGAAGTGTCTGGCAAGTAATAATTACAGGACAAACGTTTCATGTTGCCGGCAGCTGGACAGATGCCCACGCACATTACTGTAATCGATCTTTTTTTAGAGGAAGATTAATTCAACAAATTCATGGCCGGTGCAATCAAAAAATGTTGTTAGTTCTAGGTTATTTGTTGTTCTTGTGAGGAATGACTGCTGGGATGAATAAGGTTATTAATAATAGGTTAATTATTCCGATACGTATCCGTCGTGTTTTCATGTGTGTGTGTGTGTGTGTGTGTGTGTGTGTGTGTGTGTGTGTGTGTGTGTGTGTGCTGTACATACAAACGAGTCCTCGCTCTACATCGATCTATTTCATGCTCAACTGCAGCAGGCTCGACGGCCGTACCACGCATGCTGGATGCAATAGGCGGGCACGTGGCCAAGCATATTCACAATCGTCGCGTGGGCGCCATAACACGCCCTTCTGACTGTGTAGAGTTGCTAAGGGTGGGTGCGTTCACGCTGACATTGCTAACTAACAGGTTCACAAGCAAGAACGGGGTGCGTGATGATCGATCATAGTATGCCGGGAACAACCAACAGAGTCAGTGTGCTGGGTTTGCTGCTCCCTGATCCTCTCATTAGGACAGCAGGGCAGTCAACTGGCCGCTGGGTATATCCCAAGGCATCCTGTATGTATGGTACATATTTCTTCTGCCCACGCACACTTGCTACTACGTGCCCTCACCCGCAGTTCCATCGTGGAAGAACTGGTAGGTCCGTGCGTGCTTGCGTACATAGTCCATTGGCAGTCTATTGAAGAACGAATATTCATTCGGGTGGCACCTGCTACTGGCTGCTGGGTCCGTTTCCCAAAGGCTCGCTTGTATTCCTATAGATGCTTCTATATATAATACGCCACCCCCATTCTCGTACGTTCTCATTTTCTGTCATCACGCAGGGCTTTGCTGATACGGGTCACAGCACAGTGGTGGTACCAGAGCTCCTAAAAGCTGTGGCAATGCAGGCAGGTGACCTGTACGTATATGGCAATGCTTGAGGCTAGCATAAATTTAATAATGTGGATGTCGCCATTATGCTGGACTATGGCGGCATATGTATTAACCACAGGTCGTCTGTGTGGTTTAAGGGGCTGTGTGGGATTGCTCGGATTGGTTCCAAATAATGCGATCCCACAAGGCAATACGTGTGGCAACACAAGCGGAGAAGTAATAAGCACACACACGTGTGGTGTGACAAATGCTTTGTGAAATAGACACACTTGTTCACAATGACCAGGGGGCTGGGAGGGATATATGTATACATATATACAGATTCAGGCGGTGATAGATGTGTTTTTGGTGTGGGTTGGGGCCACGCACTACTTGTAACGGGGGACTTCGCACCCCAGCATCACGCGCTATTGCACCAGTGTTACATTGGTGCGAACTGCTAGGATCTGACCTAAGATCCCCGGGTTGAAACCGGACTAGTGCACACTGGTTGAACGATTCATGAATCCCGTCAGCCTTAACGTGGATGCCCGGGTTGGCGCTGCGTCAGGGTTACGACCCGCCGCAATTAGCAAAGAAAAGCTGCGGTAGTGCCGGGAAAACAAAGGAACCCCTTCCGTCGGGTGCAAGGTGCAAGCTGCCCTACGGGGTGCCAGGGGCGCCCGAGGACGTTCGCTGCAAGGCGGGGAGGATTGTAACGGGGGACTTCGCACCCCAGCATCACGCGCTATTGCACCAGTGTTACACTACTCACCAATGGCACTACCATTAAGTCATCAGATGTATGGCCATTGATGCATGTCGCATATTTGTTTATCCGCGCATTTATTTACTTGCGCGTATTGATTGCTTTTTCGTGAAATCCATCCCACCCTGCCTTGATGAGTCACTGTATCCTGACAAGCTTGCACACGCATTCTGTTCAGTAGTGAGACAGAACCCTTCCTTTCCTACATGCACCCAGCAGGTTTCTCGGGAGGTGGCAACCCATAACATTGCTGCTCCACGTCTTGTTGGAGATGTGGTCAGCAATGTGGTCAGCACCACCGCGAACAGCTCGTCCACATCCTTCGCAGCATTATTCGTGCCCTCGATGGAGCGTCGCTTGGCGCATCATGTCCAGCAAGACTCACGCCATGATGGTCTTGATGATGACCTGTGCCGCATTAATAAACAGCAGTCTTACTGGCACTGGTCTTCCTTCCTGGACAGTGCTCAGGTCATATCAATCCTGTCTTCATACATTCGCTTGGGACACTATCCAGGTGTTCAACTTTTGGACTCGCTGCTCCTTGCCATACAGCCGCAGATTCTTTACATGTCCTCTGTGGAAGTTTCAGAGCTCTTGCAATTACTGGCCGCAGCTCGGCATGTGCCTGGGCCACAGGTGGGCACACGGTTAATTGATGGATTGACGGACTGATTGAATAGATATGGGCCATCAGCTGCTAGTAGTACTACAGTGTACAATGCACTGATGAAATACAACTGTATGGTTTAAAGTACTCAGCACGCATGTCGAGGGGACGTTTCAGCAGATAATTCCTAAAATCTTGCTTTCTTTGTTTATGCATAGTCATATCTGCTGAGAGAGGAACAAACATGCATGTAGCATAGATAAATAAACCCTTACTCAATTGCAACCTCGATCACTGCTGGGATCTCAAAATCGTGATACTTCACTCCAACCGTAGTCCTTGCCTAAGTCCTCCAAAGCTCTGTGCATGATTGTATAATAATTCAGTGGATATGCCTTGCATGTATGGGGTGGATGAGGTGGCGGGGTATAAGCTTAAATAATGAACTGTGAACGCATGTACGTAGGCGCAATACAAAAGTATCTAACTTATTGATAACCATTAATATCAGCAGCAGTTGACATATATCTTTGGCACTGCTACTGTGCATGACTCCGACCCGTATGTACCCTTCTTGCTCACCAGACTCTGAACCTTCTTGCTTCAGCTGCATTCGAGTACCTGGGAAATGGTCCTGCAGGAATGTTGCCGCTCGGCAACAGCAGCCAGCCAGATCGGCAAGGGCAGGGTAGGGCAGCATGCCCTTTGCAGCAGCTTGCATCACTCTGGGCACTAGTGATGATGGGTTGGTCGCCAGAACCTAGTGAAGTAGAGCAGGTACGCTAGCAAAACAACATATATTTCGCAATATTCTTGATTCTTATTTATTTATCTAATTGCACATTATTATTGCCTAATTACTAGACCAGCTTTAATTAGCTGGTCTAGTAACTGTATGTTCTAAAATCATATAATATATAATAATTATTATATATTAATATTATATATCCTGGCCGGACTGAGCCACAGCCACAGGGGAGGGGCACGTGGCTTTATTTGTCTGTCTGTCCTGCCACGTGCTCCCCCCGGCCCCTCTCATCACTCGGAGCAGCAAGAACTCAGAGGCTCTAGCCTGGCCACTAACAGAGCACAGAGGGGCACCAAGAAAACACAGAAGGACCCTAAGTGAAAGGGGACAACTAGCTGCTCAAGAGATGGGAACCACTCTCCTCCACCACGATTCTGGCAAGAGCCTGACGAAAACACACAGAAACCCTCAGAGGAGAGACGCCAGCTGGCAAATGCAAGCTTACACGGCCGAGCTGGAAGAACCAAACTAAAGACGGAGGGGTGGGTGAAGAGACAAGCTGGCGCCCCCCTAGAAAGCCTCCCGGGCCCACCCACAGCTGGTCCCACAAACTCCTGCACTGCACAAGAAGGAAATACCTCTCTCGCTGACCCCCCTAAATACCCTCAGGGCCCATAGTATTAAATATATTATTCAAACCAGGATTGTATCGCAGGTGCTTGTGTCTGTGATGCTGGATGATTCACGACAGATGGATATCCAGGATGTTGGACGTGTAATGAGTCTTCTGTGTGTGCTACCACAAAATGAGCTGACTGTCCAGCGGTTTGGATTGGCAGCAATGAAGCTACGAGATGCACTTGCAGTGAAATCCTCTGCCTTGCTGGACATGGCTAGAAAACATGGGAGCATTTCATCAGCTGCAAATCCGGGAACATCATTAATAAGGACGTGTGATAATATGGTAAGGTAATGGGTGTATATGCCTTGAGCAATTACCTGATTATTGCTGGAACATATGTTTGTGCTTGGTTTTCAGTTTTAATGCATGGCTTTGTGTTCCGAAGTTTTAGAAATACTCTTCAGTATTTTTCAGGAGGCGGCAAGGGATGAATGAGGAAGTCTTTGGCATGTTTGGAGGTTGAAATTTCTTTCACCTACCATAGCGATCATCCATCTTGCGATGCAAAAAGTACTATAGACCCTACTAGTGAAGTGCAGTAAACGTTAGTTTGCTGTATCATGGCATATATACATGCAGGTCGGTCTAGCTAGACCTGCTACACTTGTAATGATAAACATACATGCATATATGTACCTAATAGCCTTTTGGCCTTATGCATGCAGGAAATCATATTACGACAACAGCTAATCCCAACATTGATGGCGTCCGGAGTTGCGATGACATTGCTGGGTGCTGAGGGCTGGGAAATGGCAGAGCAGGTGCTGCCAACATCACACTTCCAACTGGTGGAGGCCACACTCCGGCGGGTTCTGCAAATGCCACATGGCCATCTTGATAGAAGGTATGCTGTTGAATTTCAAACAAAGCAGCAGGGGGGTGGATGTCATACAGATGAAATGAAAGGATGGTATAAAATATGCTATTTATGATGCGTGGGAAATGAAATACTGTTTTTACGATGGGACAAGCATTAGAAAATGATAGAACTATTTAGCCTTGCATGCATACCTCGGGCCCTCTCGGGCTCAACTTCCATTCTGCCTGCATATATGTGTATGTATGTCTTGGGAAGAACTACCACCTATCTCATATGCATGCTTATTGGATCATGACAAGTTCATTCCCACCCTTATGCGTGCATATATGCTGATGCAGCTACATCGAGGACACCATACAGGGACTCCGCCATAGTGGTTGCCCTGCTGGGGTTAAAACATTTTCTATTCCTGTGGATGCACTGTGGCCATTATTAGACGGAAAGCGTATCACAATTAATATGGATCAAATGAGGTCGTCTTAATGTGATGAGCAGCAAAGACATCCTTCTTAAGAATGATTCTAATGCATTAAATGTGTAAAATATATAATAGCTGCACTAGCCATAAAACGTTATTGCTACCGCTTTTATTAGCTAGTCTAGTAATTTTTAGTTATTTTAAGTTTGTTTATTTAGTTTATTTAGTTTTGGTTATGTTAGTTTTCATCGTTTATGTAAGGCCCCTAGGAATTCTTACAGTCGTCCGCCCCTGTAAGGAGTCCTAGTAGTGTAAGGCCCTCGGGAATTTATGCCGTCGCGAGGAAAATGCAATGATTTCTGTTAGGCAATTTCTAGGCTATTAAAAGCATTTTCTGACCTCTTTTGCTAAGCTTTTTCAGTCTTTTGTTTCATGTAGTAGCTAGGTATCCTGCAGGACACTGGCCAGCCCTGCAGGATTCATGCTCTAAAGTTTTTATTGTGGTTTAGAATATGAAAAGCTTCTAGTCAACAGCCTGCTAACAGGTCTAGCAAGAAATATCCTTACAACGTTCGTTGACAGTTAATCTGAATCGTACAGCAATGATCTGCTATTATCTGCTATTATAGCCTGCAAATTGTATAGATACGTACTTCTTTAGAGCTAATGTTAATCATTGGAGCTCCACTTAATAGGGTAGTCAACATTGCCTTTGCCAACCTGCCCACTAAATGGAAGCTTTGCGGCCAACATAGTCCAAGTTCACATAACTGCTTTCCTAATCGAATTTTGTTCTTTAGAGGTAATGCAATCGATGAATAGGTACTTCCATGGATCTGCCTTCACCACAACATCAGCCCAGGTTTGCCTGTGGTGATCCTAGGCATTCTGGTTCTTGTCTCTCTCTAATAATTTGGCGTTACAATTAATGCATTTCTAGGATGCTTGCGTGTGGTTCTCAGCCGTGAGGTGCCTCAGGCGTGCAGTGCCTCAGGTGTGTGGTGCCGCACCTGTGCAGTGCCGCAGCCATGTGCTGCCTCATCCGCGTGGTGCAGCAGCTGCATGGTGCCACAGCTGCACGGTGCTGCAGCCGCATGCGGGTACAGCCGCATGCTGGTGCAACTGAGCACTGGTGTAGCCAGGCAGTGCCTCAGCCACACAGTGCCTCAGCCGCACTGTGCTGCAGCTGCGTGGTGCAGCAGCCATACAGTGCCGCAGCCCAAGGTGCCTTACGCCTCAGGTGAGCAGTTCCACAGCCGTGGGGTGCCACAGCCGTGCATTACCTGAGCCAGGAGGTGCCACATACAGCTGCTGCAGGTTACTGCAGCTGTGCACTGTTGCTGCCGTGCGTGCACTGGCACAGCCACATGCTGGTGCAGCCATGTGGAGCCACAGCTGTGCATTGGCACAGTCATGTGGTGCTGCAGCCGTGCAGAGCCACAGCTGCATGGTGCTGCAGCCACGCAGAGCTGCAGCCACGTGGTGCGGCAGCTGCATGGTGCCGCAGCTGTGTGGTGCCGCAGCTGTGTGGTGCCACAGCCGTGTGGTGCTGCAGCTTTGTGGTGCCATAGCCATGATGGTGCTGCAGCAGCCGCACATACAGTGCCGCAGCCACGCACTTGCTGGTGCAGACATTTGGTGCCGCAGCCATGTGCTGGTGCAGCCGCGCGGTGCCTCAGCCACGTGGTGCCGTGGCTGGCGGCACCACCATCATTTAAAGTTTTTTTAACTATTGCCGCCATCTTTTAAAGGTTTTTAAAGGTCCTTTCAAAGTTCAGTAGTCATTTAACCTGTATCGTTTTACAATGCAATTTTATTTACAATGAAATTATAGGATGCAGCTTTAGGATGCTATCGTGTGGTGCCGCTGCTGCATGGTGCCGGTGCTATGCAGTGCCACTGACGTGCAGTGCTGCTAACTCATGGCGCCACTGCCGTGCGGTGGCTGGTGCTGGCAAGTGGTTCCACTGATGTACGGTGCTGATGGCATGCCATGCTGCTGCTGTACTGTGCATGTTGCTGGCATGCGGTGGTGCTGGCACATGGTGCCATTGCTGTACATGTGTGGTGCCACTGGTGTGTGGTAGCACTGGTGCATGTGCTGCTGCTGTGTGGTGCCTCTGGCACGCAGTGCCCAATTATCAAGATACACCCTTTCATTTTATAAGGACAACATACTATACTGATAGGATGACAATCATACACATTATATGTAAAGTAAATTACTTGCTAGCTAGCTGATGAATGAGATGCTCGCTTGAGGTGACCCAAATTATTAACTACATACAAACCACCGCAAATACCTAAGAGAAAAATCAGGGGAATATAGGGGGAAATATTTAGACAGAAGTTAATAATAAGAAATATTTTATAACTCATCCCTCTTTACTTACAACATTGAATTTTATAAACCTTATAATGCAAGAAATAATACTACTATTCTGCCATTACTTGTCTATACGAGAACCTACTTTGGACCCCAGAACACCAAGACGGTGGAGGTGCGGGGAACTGGGGCGGCAGGCCCCAGTCCCCGCACAACCACCGTACACTTCTGGGAGTTACAGCATTGAAAGCGGTAGTAAAATGCATATTTAAAAGCATGATATATATATATATATATATATATATCAGCCACTTCTATCTGGCAAGCATTGAACCTAGGGACAGCAGGGCATTATAGCATTATTATTGCCGTTATGCTAACCTACCAACCTTGTCCTGGAAGTTGTAGCTTGGGTTAGGGCTTGGGGTATCTATGGGTAGTATTCGGTATGACCAGTTATCTGGACATCTTTTGATCAAGCCTTTGCTGGGCAGGTATAACAGACATATAACAGAAATTTGGACCAGGAAATGAGCGGTGGTTTGTGGGTTTGTAATTGATAGGGCCCAGCAGGTCAAGGCCTGCTTCTTGTTCCTGGGGGCTCCTCATCATTAGGTGTGGTGACACTGCAAACATGCCTCACAGCAGCATATTCCAGCATTGCAGCAGAAGAATAGCTTTGGGGCTGGATTCATATGCAGCAGATGCTGTATGAGACATGTGCATGGGAACATGTTGCCCTCTGCGCCAGGGGAACCTGAGGAAAATGCAGGGAAGGCGAAATGAATTGTGCTTCTACAGCATCTTTTTAATGGAGGCTACTGTAATTGACTGGGATATTTTGAATTCCATCTGTGTTTACCTCTTTCTGTCTGTCAAAAGAGCGTTTGCACGCACTTTTGTCGTGACATACGGCGTGTCAGACATAATGCGTGCATGAGCGCAATTAAGTTTACCTTTTTGTTGGTTAATGGGTCGCTACTTTGGCGAAGTAGCGACTCACGAACGATTTCGTAAATGGATTAATTGAATTGCGCGCGCATGGCCACTTTGGATGAACGACAGGCGTGTGCGTGTTTTGTATGTTCCAAGGCCACGTCGATTGACGTAAGGCCCATCTGGAAGTTTTGCCGCGAATAAAAGCGATGAGAGCACCTGAAGAAGTCGTCAGTTGGCTCTCAAAGCAATTCTTTGTGAGTGTCAAGATCTTCCAGAATTCAAGATTATACTGTAACCGTTAAATCAAGCTTAACCACCAAGTCTGCCGCCTCGACCCGAACTGGTCATCGTGCGCCTTAACCGACGATCGATACTGGTGTGCCCTGAGCTACGCATCAAGACCCTGTCCACCACCCGGTAGGTGGACAAGAGGACATCCCTTCTTTCGTGGAGTCCAACACCTTCGTCTCGAGGGGAGTCGTGTGGCTAAAGCTACTTCACCAGCCAACTGACGACGCACGCTGCAACCAGCAGTAAGTGCGTTCGTTAAGTGATAATTGAAGACTAATTGTTGTGCACGCGAAGTTCCCTTGTCGGAAACTCAGCTCGAGCCTTGGACGGGCTTCGAGCGCTTCACGTACATACATGTAGCTGAGCTTCCGCAGCTCGCTATACCTTGTTACACATACGTAGTCGAGCTTCCATAGCTCACTACTCTCGCCTCTTCTGCTACGGGACGTAGTCATCCATCGACCGACTTCGGTTTTCACATCAGAAGTTTATCACCCCGTAGTGGAACTAGCTGTCACGATCAGGCGCGTTTTTAACCACGATTACTGCCTTCCGGACCATTAGTGTCTGCAGCACAGGAATCCCGGCGCCGATCGGACCGCGCGCATCACGAGGAACGCTCTCGCAGCCCACCACGTCGTCGCGAATCGAGGAGACGGGACCAATGCTCACCGTCACCCCCGCGACGACCCAGGTCGCATAGTTCTCCCGGCGCGCACTACACAAGAGCGCACCACACTTCTTCAGGCGCAGGACCGTCTACGCCCAGAAGGCACCGTGAAACGATATACGGCTGCGTCTTGCACGGGTGGAACGCGGATCACACCTCGTCGGACTGCTGGCTCATTAATCATCTACGAGGAGACCAGCAGCTCGTCTCTATCCGACAGAGCGAGTTCCCGGTAGCACACTATCGGTGTCAACCAGGCTGCTACCTCCACGGACCTAATGCCAACCACCCCACTGTCGGTTGTAGATTCCTGGCCAGGCTAGCCGCCTCACACGGGCGTAGCCAGTGCAGGCAGGCGACTCAGTGGGACGAGGCCCTTTCCCTGCAAGTGCAACGCCTTGCAGGGTCAATCGTTGATCAAGCGGACAGGGAGCGAGAGGCCGCTGAGCAGCGACCTCCTTCTAGTCCCAAGAAAACCCCTTCGGCTCAAGAGACCGGAGGGGTAGTGGAAGCCACTTCTGCCCCGCCTCGCGCTTCACCTCTATCGGCCCCCGCAGTCGAAGAGACCGCAGAACACGAGCGAGTGCAATCACCGCGGCCTCACACCGAGCCGCGCCCTACCCCGGAGTGAGCACCGGCAACTAGTCCAGGCACTCGCCATTCACCGAAGAAGCACCCAAGGCACATCCCCTGCCATCCCTCAGCACATCCGATTCGGAGTCGGAGGGCGTGGTGCCGGAGAACTTGGAAGAAGTAATCGACTTGATCCTCCATCCGCCGCAGGTGGTGCCCTACTCATCCGTGCTTCCGAAGCTGCGGGTGATTGAGACCTGCGATCAAGCTACGCAGGTTGACCTCCGTTACCAGGTGGTCACCCCGGTGAGGAGCGACCCAGCCCCCACTGAGCCAAACGTCACAGTCTTCCAGGATCCCGAACACCCGGGAAGCCTGTGGAGCCGGTTCACGGGAAGGTATTACCCGTACGAGCCCTCACACCTCAACGCGTCTGGGGTACGTACCTCCAGGCCTACGTTCAGGTCAACGCCGGTCTTCGACCCCATAAGCCATTGGGGACACACCGAGGGCACCAGGCCCTACTACGTTATTCCTGTGAACATTTTCCTGCCGACCAGACAGGTCTCGTTGGCGGAGGTGCTACACAACGGGACCGAGCAGCCCTTGGAGCGGGTCGCTGACTCCGTGCCGCGGCTGCAACGCCTCGAGGACATCTTCGCGGCCAGAGAGCCGCAGTGTGGTCATCCCGACACGCCATACCTTGCCTGGCAGAATCGGTGGAACCTGTACCAGCGCCGCGTGGAACTGCGTCGCCGGTACCCAACTTTCTAAGCATTAGCACTCCTGGCGGATCAGGTGCACCCTCGATGAAACCCAAGCCGGGCAGCCAGGCCTGGTGCTAGTGAGGTGTCGAGGGCTACAACACGTGGTGCAGCACCTGAATCCGTGCAGTGGCAGCGCAACCCGGAGTTCGACGACGGGCACTCAGTTCCCGTCATCACTCCGCAGCCAAGGAAGGACAGGGCACCGCTACTTCAAGCGGTGGTGGAGCCCTCAACGGTACCCCACACAGCCCCGGACGAACAGGCGAGTCAGGAGCTGAGTGACGAGGAGCCCCCTCGAGCGACCAGCAAGAATATTCGGAAGAGGAACGGTCCGCATCGGCGGAGCCAGAACCTTCGACCGATAGCCAAGAAGCGGCAGGGTCAACACTTCTGGAGGAGCATTCTGACGGCGAGTTCGACCTGTACGAGATGGAGACTGCGGCCTTGTCTATGGGCCAGTTCTCGCATGATCAGTTCCCTGCCTTCCAGGCAGCAGCGACGAGAGCAATGACGAACCTTCGCTCTCGGTTCCGCTATCAGCGGGATCAGGTACCAGTGGAGGACGTCGTGGACATGCTCAACGGCTTCCCCACACCGGAGACTCCATTCTACGACTGGCACCAGTCGATAATCGAAAAGATCCTCCCGGCAGCCACCATGTGGCTGCGGGTTTACCACATCTCATACCACAGCCTAAGCCTGCCTGCATATTGGGGCGCCCAGCTGCGCCTCCAGGCAGCGAGCCGCCAGGAGAGGAAGCGGCTGAAGCACAAGTAAGATCTCACTTTGGCGGAGCTACGTTGGTGGATGTGGCAGCCTTTGGCTCATACACGCACCAGTTGTTCCAGCTCTGGTCAAACCTGACATCACCTGAGCAGCTGGGTGCCGTAAGCAAGGCGGCTGCACGACCACCGGGACGCCAAGTGCAGGATGTTCTCGCAGAGGAGCACACCGCGCCCACACCTTCACGACAAATGAGGAGCCCCTTATACCCATGTGATCACAAGGACAACCCAGTCAGGGCCCTGTACCCTGGCTCAATTGGATGCGTCGGCACTTCTGGCTCTTTGGCGCGGAGCACGCCCGTGTACAACAGTGTTATGGGGCAGTACGACACACTCTACCCTGAGGAGTGTGAAAGGATCCTGGGATTGGAGGCAGACAGCACGTGGCTGGACAATGTGGCGCTTGATCAGCGCAGGCAGCTATTCGCGCACATTCACGACGTCACATACCTTGCCAGCATACTAGCAGTGCTGCAAGTGATGACGGGACACGTTAAGTGTCTGGAGCAGGCTGGCAAACCACTTCAGCACGCGGCCTTTGCCTCGCATGGCGTGGCAGTGGCCCTGGCAACACACGCAGGACGCGACCTTGAGGACCGGCCCTACCTGGCCACTCTGGTCATGTCAAAAGCTGAAGAAGGAAGCAGCCAGGACATATGGGAGGACGACGATACCCTTCACTTGCTCGTACATGGGGTGCCGCCTCCCGGAGCGAGTCCCTCCGAACAAAGGAGATGTGTGCGAAGGGCCAAGTCCTATCACATGCAGGGAGGCGTGCTCTACCGCTTGGATCAAGGTGGCAAGGGACGAGTAGTACCCAAGCCCACGGAGCGTGTGGAGGTGGTCAAGAGGACACACGAAGATACAGGGCACTTCGGGGTCAGGGGTACCCTTGGCCTGCTGCTCGCCGGCTATTGGTGGCGCGGCATGGCCAAAGACGTAGCGACGGTCGTGCGGCATTGCGCGGCATGTGACAGGGTCAACACGACCTTCTCCGCGCAAGCACCCTCGCTCAATTCCCTACCGGTGTGCGGCCTGTTCTACCGCTGGGGTGTGGACCTATGCGGACCCTTCTGCCGGACGGCAAGGGGGCACACGTATGTCATGGTCTGCGTCGAGCATTTCTCCAAGTACGTGGTCTTAATTCCACTGCCCGACAAGCATGCGGAGCAGACGGCCTTTGCCTTTCAGCAGCATGTCCTCGGGCGGTATGGCGCATGCGCGGAGGTTTGCACGGACCAAGGGAGCGAGTGGAAAGGAGAGTTTGCCCAACTGTTGGTCGATGCACTAATCGATCACAGGCAGACTTCAGCGAACCACCCTCAGGTAAACGGCCTAACCGAAAGGGCCGTTCAAACGTGCAAGAATGTGCTGCGCAGGATCGCGGAAGCCGGAGGAGGCAACGCCGAGTGGGACAAGCACCTGGCGTACGTGATGCTGGGATATAACTGCTCCGCGCAGTCATCCTCTCGTGTAGCGCCTTACCACATCTTGTATGCGGTGGAGCCAACCATTCCACATTCCACCGGCAATAAGGGAGAGGTTTTCACACGAGGTGGACTAAGATGATCCCGAGGCGGCAGCGCGAGCCATCATGCAGCGCGCCGCCATTCTGCGAAGACACATGGCCATCGCAGGAGCCAACCTTCTGATCGCACAGCACCGTGATTTGCTGAGGTATGCGCGGTAGGGGAGGTGTGATGCTACCCCGGATGCGCCGTTTCGAGATGGGAGACTACGTGTATTACCGCAACACTACTGGCCGAACTGCCTTGGAGCCTCAGGCGCGGCCAGAGATACTGCGGGTGGTAGAGGTACGGCCAACGGGTGTGCTACAGCTAGAGGGACAATGTGGCAATTGTATCACAGCGCACGTCACACATTGCGCCCCATGTCATTTGCCCATCGATGATCACACCATAGACCCTAGGCTAGCTAGGCCTTCTGCCAGTTTGCCTTGTGAGGTGTGCAAATTCCCTGATGGTGAGGAGTGGATGTTGCTTTGTGATAGTTGCGGTGCTGGGTGGCACACTTATTGCCTCAAGCCACTGCTGACCGAAGTGCCAGAGGGTGCCTGGTACTGCCCACGGTGCACGGCCCAACGGGCGCCGGGTGAGCAAGCCCAGGCTGTCGACGCCGTGCCCAAGATGGCAGCGGCGGTACCCCGGCATCTGAAGGAGCTAGTGGGCGCTGCCGTTATGCGTGAGCCGCGCGGTTGTGGCAGGCGGGATGGACGCAAGTTAGGCGTGTCATCTTACCTAGGAAGGCAAGGACGCGCACACAGGTTCCAAATAGTGTATGAGGACGGAGAGATCGAGGAGGTTGGTCTGCCAGAGCTGCGTGCACGCCTGGCCTTCACCACGCCGGACAAGAAAAACGCAAGAAGCACGGCAGTACGGTGTTGTATCCCTCCTTCCAATCGCCCATTGATTATGCGGAGAACCAGGCTCAGTTCATCATGCTCGATTATATCAGAACGTACCAATCGAGGCAGCGGAAGTCTCTGATGCAAGGAGTTACAATGTATATTCCAAGACAGGCGTAGATGACGTGATAGGCTATCAGTGCCTAGCCGAGGCAATCATCATCTAACCGATGCAAATCAGTGCTCGGGCTTATCCAAGAAATACGACCATAAGCAATATATATGGCGTAGGCTCAACCAAAGCGCGGTTAGCTTGTCTTAGCGTCAATCGTTATGATTGCGCATTAATTTCACACTTAGGCCGTCAATGAGCATAGCAGATATACTCGCAGCGACGGCTCGCGGTACAAGAGATCTGCAAGTAGTAAATGTACTACCGTGATCCCGCGTGCGGATATTGCTATATAAGCCGTCATAGCAATAGTGCAATGTTCTTTACTCACGTAAAGGTGCCGACTGCGCCTTCGCGCGTAGTGTTGCATTCGACGTGCCGCATCGCTCGAGCCATTGCCTCGCGACCTCAAGATATGCTCGCATTATCGTGCTCGAGCGCGTGCGTATGCATAGTGCACGTGTTATCATTAGTGCTTAGGGTTTTAGGGTTACTTAGGGTTTAAACCCCTAGGGTTTGTAGGTGACCCTGGGCAAAGCATGTTAGCTGATTTCGGGTGAGATGGCAGGCTACCCAGCAAAGCGTGCACCCCATGTGTGTAGAGCACTTCAAACAGCGGTCATTTTGATGAATTGCCCTTGCTGAAGTCTATTTGCCGAATGCTTGGCTATGTTTTGGGGAAAGGCAGTTGTGACAAGTGTGATTACAGTAGCATCATCCCCGCATCCATCCATTCATGTACATCCATCCATCCTATCTACGTCCATCCATCCATCTACATCCATCCCTCCATCAGATGGACTGCGTGAGAAGCCGGCTAGCAGCTTGGGCAGGTGTGTGAGAGAAGTCCTTTGTTGGATCCCTACGTGCCAGTCCCATGCTGAATTGATGGAATATGCTTGAGTTTGCCACAATCTCTGTGTATGTGCCTGAAGGCTGCGTTGTACAGCCTTTGCATTATGTGAATGATCCCCGTAGAAAATATGCAGGGGATTGATGCATGCTGGGTTGCTGCAAATGTGCATGGCAATCGGCTTATAGGTCAATGGGTCATGTGCCGGTTGCTTGGCAGCCTTTCGTGGTCTTGGCTCCAGGTGGGTTGGGTACTGCATCCTGCCATTTTGAGGCCATCCCTGCATTGCCCATAGAATGAAGTGGTGGGCTCCCATGTAGATCCCACTTGTAGTAGTCGTACACACTCTAGCACAATATATATGTGCAGATACACGCCATCAATATCTCGAGAGGCCTTTGCGGCTCTCAACTACTACACCACTCCTCTGGGTTCCTGGTGAACGCTTGACTCTTCTCCCCGCAAGGAAGTAGATATATCCTGTCCTGTTCTGGAACAATAACCTTTTTTTTAGCCTGATTTTTAAGCTGCCTGGTAATGGAGGCACCTCGTAATAATGTTCGGCCACCACTCCTCCTCCTGATGATGAAGTGGCGGAAGCCAGCAGCTGTTGTCGTTGGTGCACCTCTCCACTTATGATGGCAGTAGCAGGAGGAGGAGGAGGAGGAGGAATACCAGCCCGCACACGTGGCTGTGTAGCTGGTCTGCAGAGCGAGAGGGTTATGCATGGAGAATCCATGGAAACATGAGGCACATGCCATCCAGCTACATGTTCAGCAAGTGTGTCTTTGGCTGCCTGCACCTGTGCTGCTGTTATGGTGGGTGGGTTGGGTTGCTGCTGGAAGGGTGACAGGTGATGATGAGCGGCGACAATCTGCTGCAGTGTATCTGTAGTAGTTGAGAGCCGCAAAGGCCTCTCGAGATGTTGATGGCGTGTATCTGCACACATATAATGTGCGACTACTACAGTATCCACGGGATCAGCAGCAGCAGCTTGCACCGTCATGACTGTGGGCGGCTGCTGCTGTTGCGCTTGCCGCGGCTGCTGCGGCTGTAATTGCTGTAATTGTGTACCCTCATCACCAGCCTGCTGCTGCAGCTCGCGGCGCATGGCAGCAGGTACATCCTTGTGGAACATGTCCTGGGTGATCCTGGAGAGCCGAGCTAAAGTGCCTGTAGAATATCCTTGATCTAGAGCTGCAGTCTGTACCGGTACCAGTGCTCCCTGCATCGCTTGCAGTAAGTCCTCTAGCGGCGGCTCCACTCCTGCTGCTGCGGCAGCTGCTGCTGCTGCTGCTGCTGCTCCCGGCGGGGAGAGGGGCGCAGCAATGAACACCAGTGGAAACCGTAAAAGAGAACGGACGCCAGGAGGTGTGTATCGGAGGCGGAGGGCTGTCCCTCCGGACGGTGGCGGAGGCAGACATCTCAAGCTGGCATGTTTACTTTGCAGCTGGCGGTACGCTTTACATTAGTTGGAAGCCATTGTTAGGGCGTTCAGTCACGAGAACAAGGTTCAGGAGAACACTAACATGCGGGCTTGACCGGATCCAAGCTCGTTAATGTGGTCCGGTGGACCTCAGGGCCTATATTGCAAACACAAACCCAGGAAATCCGATTGATGCCTGGAGGGTACCCGAGCACCCGCGTAGTCTTGCAACCTACAGACGAAGGGTGCTGGGAAGGTGGATGGGCTGGGACAGCGCGGATGAGTCCGCGCGAATCTGCCCGTGCGCCTATCCGGCAACCAACCATACGCACTTACGCACGTACGCACTTACGCCTCACGAACAAGCGCGCAATAACATGTTTGCGTTTTAAAGTGCTGATCTGTATGACAATGTGGCACGATTGACGATGACATGTACCGAGCTGGTCTGGACAAGTTTGCGATGGCGAGAAGCTTGCTTGAGGTGAACGAATCATGTGATGTAGGAGAGGTCATAGGAGCTAACTTGAAGGATTAGATTTGCGCGCTTTAGCCCGCTGGATCTGGTTGATTGCTGGCCTCTACTCTTGTGGATCCTTTCGACGGTGGCGCCTTACTTTGCAAGTAGCACAGCGGAAGTTCCGTATAAGGCTGACATTGTGTTATGGTTGTTGGTTTTCTCCGTGGTACCCAAGCCTACCCTCAGGCGTGCGCGCGCGCGCGCATACACAGCCACCCATGCGAAAGCGTTTTGATGATGACAGAGCGGAACCATTTCCTTGATGACGGCAACTGACGTCTGAACGTGAGTGTGAAATACGCAATTCGTTAAACACAATGCACATTTTGCTATGCTCGGCTACGTACGAACGTGCGCGACGTGGGAGCAAACACGGAGAAAACGCGTGCGGGTGCGAGCGACCGCGGACACGGACGCGGACGCGGTTGATTGTCGGGACTTCGGTTGGCGGGGCGATGATGGGCGCAGTTGATTGGCAGCTAGCGGACCGTCCGAGGCAGCAGCGGGCCGTCCGAGACGCATGGGAGTTGGCGGAGAATCATCCGAGGCAGCGTATTTCCAGCTCGGGTTAGTCATTACATATTCATACGTATATATATATATATATATGTGTGCGTAAATAGGGTAAAGGTATAGATATGTAGGACTAGCAATTAAGGTTTCACAAGGTTTCAACAAGGTTTCAACAAGGTTTGCAACCGTGTACCCACAGTCGTGCCACACCCACCGACGTTATATATAGGGTTATATATATATATATATATATATATATATGTATAGAGAGAGGGGGTATCGTAGCCCATCGAGCCTCACAAAGAAGCTGTAGTTTGCTTTTTAAGCTTAGTCATCATGGCTGCTGATGAGGCACAGCGCTTGTACTCATTGCAGGAGGTTGTCGACTTTCGTCACACCCTTAACACAACCTGAGGCTCTAGGAATCATACTTCAGGCTGTGGGATCGCGGTGGCTTTAGCAGTAGCAGATAGGGTTAGAGGGGAAATTGTGGAATGTGGTGGGTACATTGGACCCGCGCCTGCCGATGCGTCACCGGCAACAATCTTCGACACGGAGCTTCGGAGGGGTGACGAGGTAAGCTACTTTTCTCTTGTAGGAATTATGCGGCATTGTGAGTCTCCGCACCCTTTTCTCACCCTGTGAGCAGGTTCGCACTATCGGCACGCTGTTGGGCTATTCGCACCCATCCCATCGCCGGAATTTCTCTAAGTACATCAGCAAGGGCGCCCGACAGATGGTGCTGTTGTACCTGAGCCAACACCACAACATCAACATCGATAACAGTGTCTTTAAATGGGGCCTGAGGAGCCAGGCGGAGGCCCAACTGTTGGAGAGCACGCTGGGGCCAGTGTGGAGGGCTGCGGTGGAAGCTGCCCTTCCTGCTAACAGCGATAGGATAGGTGCAGCTTCTGGGACTCTGACCTACTACACCAACGACCAGGGCGAGCAGCTGCCTTCGTTTCGGTACCACTGGGGCCAAACCGCGTTCGTACGGTTTGCGTATGACGCACAGGCAGTGAGTCCATGCTGCAAGTTTGATGTCTCCTAATGCATGACCTAATGCTCACTTGAACATGGCAATGCCCGCCGACAGGCTCTTGATCGTTGGCGTATAAGGTCACTTCTAAGCCTCCAAGCTTCCCCGGTAATTACTCCCTACCCATTTTATTCAGAAACCTGTTATGCTTAACCACAATTAACTGCCTTACACCTCTTTGTAGGCAGCAGCGACAGCCGCCGGAAGTCCCGCAGCACTCCCGGTGGGTTGTACGGGCATGTACTACGTACACAACACTGCCGCCTCAACTCTGCCGCCTTAACTGCCGCCACTCTGCCACCTTAATAGTCATCCCGGCCCCGTTAAATCCGTGCAGACGCCGCCGGCGGCGCCTCTACGCTATGGCGGCTATGGCAGAGCTTCCCCACCAGCGGTGAGTTGTTGGGGCAGTGTGAGACGGTCTAGGAGACAAACTGTACTGAAAATAACTGTTAACTACTGAAATAATACAGCGCCACCGGAAGGGATCTGTCTATTATCTGTCTGTCTACCCGTCCCATCCTAGCCCGTCCTTAACAATCTTCCCGGCCCCCGTTCCATCCGTGTAGGCGACGACCGTATGGCAATTGGGCCTTCTCCCCTGGATGGGAGCGGTGAGGTCTAGTGATATTGGCCGAGTGCGTCTCGTGTGTGGAATATTATGACAGTCGATAATGTCGTACCACATGCCACGTGCCTTGCCACACCACCCTCACGTCTCCCGGCTTCTCCCGGCCCATGCAGCCGGCGTTTGGCGGCGAGGCTTTCGGCAGCGAGGCTTTTGGCAGCGAGGCTTTTGGCGGCGAGCTACCGCCGCCGGGTCCGCCGCCGCCGGGTCCGCCGGGTCCACCGCTGCCTGTATTTGTCGCCGCCTAGGGTTTGTAGGTGACCCTGGGCAAAGCATGTTAGCTGATTTCGGGTGAGATGGCAGGCTACCCAGCAAAGCGCGCACCCCATGTGTGTAGAGCACTTCAAATAGCGGTCATTTTGATGAATTGCCCTTGCTGAAGTCTATTTGCCGAATGCTTGGCTATGTTTTGGGGAAAGGCAGTTGTGACAAGTGTGATTACAGTAGCATTATCCCCGCATCCATCCATTCATGTACATCCATCCATCCTATCTACGTCCATCCATCCATCTACATCCATCCCTCCATCAGATGGACTGCGTGAGAAGCCGGCTAGCAGCTTGGGCAGGTGTGTGAGAGAAGTCCTTTGTTGGATCCCTACGTGCCAGTCCCATGCTGAATTGATGGAATATGCTTGAGTTTGCCACAATCTGTGTATGTGCCTGAAGGCTGCGTTGTACAGCCTTTGCATTATGTGAATGATCCCCGTAGAAAACATGCAGGGGATTGATGCATGCTGGGTTGCTGCAAATGTGCATGGCAATCGGCTTATAGGTCAATGGGTCATGTGCCGGTTGCTTGGCAGCCTTTCGTGGTCTTGGCTCCAGGTGGGTTGGGTACTGCATCCTGCCATTTTGAGGCCATCCCTGCATTGCCCATAGAATGAAGTGGTGGGCTCCCATGTAGATCCCACTCCTCTGGGTTCCTGGTGAACGCTTGACTCTTCTCCCCGCAAGGAAGTTGTTGTGGGTGGGACCCTAAATTCGCCGGATATTAATTATAATTAATAAAATAATATTATTAAAGTCTCAGGACGGGTACGACCCGCCAAGCACAGGCTTTCAGGACAGAGTTCCGTTCTAGGTTCAGCAGGTTCGTAGGCTCTGTCTGCCCGACTCCCCTCCAGGATGTTCTTATATCCTGTTTCACAGAGAGCTGAAACGACTTCTGTTAGCTGTTTCTAAGTGTTCGATGTATCCCTGGAGTGACGGCTGAGCTGAGCCGTTACTAACAGGGTCAGTGGGTCAGGAGGTTACGGACATTCGTCGTAATGGAATTACGACGGATTACCATTCTAAACTTGTCTGGTTCTTTGAATTATAATTTCATATGATTCCCTTATGTCCGAAGGTACACTTGGTGCGCGATTCTGTAGCTGTTATTTCATCCTAAGATCATCACGGACCTCTAACCGAAATTAACTGTTTCAGTCGACTGGGAACTTCTATTAGAAAATGCTACTTAGCACATTTCTATCTGAGTTCAATAGAGATGTTTCCGTTATATAGCTTATTTAAATCATCCGATTAAAATAGGCTATGCTACAACATCTGCTCCCCTTTTCTAAGCGCCAGTGTCCTCACGGCGTTCTGTCTTTGAGACCCAGTATTCATCGATCACCGTCTGTATTTTGGGAGAGCAGCTATAGACGAACTATAGTCGATTCAACTATAGTCGATCAATAGACGATGCTTTTATACGATTTATTTATCGTCTATAGTTGATTCGACTATAGTTCGTCTATAGTTGAATCAACTATAGACGATTCAACTATAGATGGTTCGTCTTATAGACGATTCAACTATAGATGGTTTGTCTTATAGACGATTCAACTATAGACGATTCAACTATAGACGGTTCAACTATAGCTGATATTTATAGATGATACTGAAATACTTGCTGGATCCAGGAGAATTAGGGTCAATTTATGAGTTGTATCCATCAGATCAGTTACATATAAGATGTTGTCATCATGCACCACAAATATATACACCTTTATGCTGTAAGCATATAGATTTGCCTCAAAACCTCACATAGCAAGCAACAAGTAATAATATAATGTCAAACAATACTTAGATCCTCTGCCACTTGCTAGCTGTGCAGCCCCATAACACAATGCCTGGTACTTCTCAGCATCCATGACAGCTGCTTTCCATCAGTCTGCACTAGTCCTGATTCAACCTGGGGATCCACAGAAAGTTTCTATCTAAGTTGTACCATCATAACACTGGTGCATTAGTACATGATGCTAAGATATGAAGTCTCCCATTAGACAAAGTTTGACATGATCTCATCATCCCTAGCATCTGTTCCTGCTACTCTAGCAGAACCGTGCTTTTCTGCGACCTGCCTTGGAATTCAGACAATACAGACACGCTCAATGACTGCCTCCAAGGGAATGCACCCATACGACTCAGAAGGTGCACCTGGTCTCCTGAGGGAGGTCAGGGAAATAGGCGTTCAGAGGGGTTATTAATTCTTCCTAGCCCTTGTATGTCCCATCTTCACAAAACCCACTTATGCTACTGCATGCAATGGCCTGAGATTTAACAGCATAGCATGTGCTTGCCAGTTAGAGCTCCAGCCAGTTGGCTTGTAAGCAGCCCCCATGCATCCTGCAGCTGATTACTGAGGCAGGAGGGCAGATATATACTTGCCACAGCTGCTAGACATGGCACTTCCATCCTGTATTTGCAAAGTAAAGGACTAGTTATGAATGGCTCACACTGTAAGGCCAACAAACCAATCAACTCACCAGCTAGCTGCATGCCCACAGTAGAACTCATTAGGAGGCTGCATGCAAATGGACACCTGCTCTTTTTCTTAAAAGTGATCTGCGTGCTGTCATTTCCTTGGGGCCAGCAGAACAAAGTGGTAATAAGGTTCATTGGGAGGTCAGATACCAGCAGGGTGTTGGGAGGTCAGATACCAGCAAGTGTCCATACGATTTTCAGGTACACCTCAGTTGATATGTGTATCTGTATCCTGTGCAGTCCTACTGCTGCGAGCTAATGGCATTGTTGTCCCTGAGGAGCCACCACAGAGCAATTCATGACAACCTTCGTTGTAGCAACATTACTAATCTAATACAGGAAATGGCCAATATTTTTCTGAAGAAGCAGCAATAGATTCTGTGGTCGCAGCAGTCATTGCTCAAGTTGACTGAGCCGCCTCTGTATTTTGACCATGCATCTTGACGAAGGATAAGATTCTTAATTAGTTATTTTAATGAACTATTAACCTGGTCGCTAATCCTTTGGTCTGGCTGAGAAATAATGTGCAATAAAATGGTCAGCCACAAAAGATATTCCAAAGCTATCAAATGCTTACAGTTAAATATATTCTTTTGTTCACAATTAAAATTATTACAATCTCTAGAACACACGTTTCACAGATTTCGGGATTGCAGTACTATTCTCATCTGAGAGTTGTACTGCATTTCATAGCTTCTTGAAATTAACTTTTCAAAAAGCATATAAAAGACTTAATTATTTTTTATTTAGTTGGGGTGAAAACCATGGGGCCTGATTGTCAACTATAGCTGATGCCAACTATAGTTGATCAACTATAGACGACATCGTCTATAGTTGATCATCGGCTATAGTCGACATCGTCTATAGTTGATCATCGACTATAGTCGACATCGTCTATAGTTGATCATCGGCTATAGTCGACATCGTCTATAGTTGATCATCGACTATAGTTGACATCGTCTATAGTTGATCATCGGCTATAGTCGACATCGTCTATAGTTGATCATCGGCTATAGTCGACTCGTCTATAGTTGATCATCGGCTATAGTCGACTCGTCTATAGTTGATGATCAACTATAGACGACACCGACTATAGTCGATGATCGACTATAGTCGGCAACTATAGTCCATGTCAACTATAGTCCATCTATTATTTCCAATCGTCTAATAGACGATAATGTGCGCTATAGTCGATAGAAAAAAATACAGACGACTGTTCGATCTACGAAGTTAGCCTCTTCAACCCAGGTGTTGTGCTCATGGCCGTAGGTTTGCCATTTCACCAGGTAACGGTTCAGGGTTCGGGAATGCAGCTTACACGTTTCATGGTCAATAATTCTCTCAGCGATCCAGACAGGTTGGGTGGTGTCCGGATCCAGAGTCACGGGGGCAGGGGGTTGTACCGTACCGTCAGAACGGTATGGCCTCAATAGGGAAACATGGAAAACATTGTGGAACCGGTATTCTGGTGGGAGGGTCAGTTTTGCCGCAACAGGGTTGATCATTTTCTCAATGGAGAAAGGACCAAACCATTTTGGCATCAGTTTTCGCAATCCACGCTGGGAGCTCAAATTCTTGGTACTTAGTAGGACTTGTTGGCCCACCACGTATTCTACCTTCCTTCGTTTTCGGTTCACATCTTTCTGTGCACGGTCCTGTGCAGCCAACATGCACTTCTTTGCATCGGCCAGGCGCTTAGCATATGTGTCAGCATAATGCTTCGCAGCAGGGACGGTATCTCCCAATTCCAATTGAAGTGGGGTTCGGGGGTGGAAACTGTAGTTCAAATAGAATGGGGTGGAGCCCACCGACCGATTCTTCAAGTTATTCATTGCAAACTCAACGGGTCCGAGGTACTGATCCCAAGAGTTTGGTTCTGTATCCACATAGTTTCGTAGAGTGTCCCCAAGGATTCGGTTCATTCTTTCGGTTTGGCCGTCAGTTTCTGGGTGGAAAGCTGTACTGAGGTTCTGCTTCGTACCGACACGTTTCAGGAGTGCGGGGAAGAAAGCACCTGTAAATTTGGTGTCACGGTCAGAAACAATTGTTTCAGGTAGTCCATGTAGACGGACTACTGCATCAAAGAATAGGTCTGCAGTTTCTTCAGCATCAATGGCTTTCTTGCATGGGCGCACATGCACCATCTTAGTCAATCTATCAACAAACACCACAATGGCGTTGTGTCCTTTCTTAGTCGACGGCAAGCCAAGTACAAAGTCCATCGAGACGCTCTGCCATGGTTGTTCTGGGATGGGTAGTGGATGGGACAATCCAGCTGTCTTGCCTGGCACAGCTTTGTTGCGCTGGCAGGAGTCACACATGGCTACGAAATCAGCAACATCTGCACGAAGAGATGGCCACCAAAAATTTCGTTCAATCAGTTCTATTGTTCTGTCACGGCCAGGATGACCAGCCATGGGTTCTGAGTGGCTTCTTGCAATGATTTCGCGTTTCAGTTCTGGGTCATTTGGAACAACAATGCGAAATTCACATTCCTCCCCCTCCCGTTGAAAGAAACCGAGGGTATTCTGCACCAGGGTACGGGTGTTGGCGGGGTGTTGAAACCAAACGTCTCGTTTCGTAGCTTGGGCTATGCGCTGAATAAGGGGTTCAGGCGCATTCTGGCGACACGTGGTAACCGCATTGAAAACCACGGCTGTTGCGAGGGTCGGGTGGCGGGATAGAGCATCGGCCACAACATTCAAACGGCCAGGCCGATAAAGCCATTCAAAGTTGAATTGCTCTAAAAATTCTACCCAGCGAGCCTGCCGGCGGCTCAAGTGCGCTTGGGTCTTCAGAAAAGTCAGCGGGTGATGATCAGTCACCAGCGTGAAAGGGATCGAACTCTGCAAGTAACATCGCCACTCCCGTAAGGCATTAATTACCCCAAGTAACTCTTGCTCTCCCGTGCTATAGTTTCTTTTGGCGGGGGAGAATTTCTTGCTTGTGAAAGCAACCGGGTGTCCGTCCTGCAGTAAAACGGCGCCGGTACCATTTAGAGATGCATCTGAAATAACCTCAAATGGTTTCTTAAAGTCGGGGTACTGTAACAGCACGTCGCTTGTGAGCCGTTTCTTAAGTTCAGTGAATGCATGTAAGGCCTTGGATGGCCACATGTCTGGCAACCGTGTCAAACTGAACATGTCAGTAAGCGGTGCAGTTAGCGAACTGAAACCAGCAATAAAGCGGCGGAAATAGTTCGCTAGGCCCACAAAAGATCTGAGTTCGGTAATGTCTTTTGGCTGTGGCCAGTTACGGATGATGTCCACTTTCTTGGGGTCCATCCGGACACCTTCGGAGTTCACAATATGCCCAAGATATTTAACTTCATTGCGCCAGAATTCACATTTCGATAGCTTAGCGTGAAGCTGGTGTTTCTGTAGTACAGCTAACACCAACCGAAGGTGCTCAGCATGTTCATCTGGGGTCTTAGAGAAAATCAGGATATCGTCTAAATAAACTGTGACGAAAGAGTTCAGATAAGGCGCGAAAATTCTGTTCATAGTGGCTTGGAAAGTAGCCGGGGCATTTGATAGTCCAAAGGGCAGCACCAGCCATTCAAAGTGTCCCAAGGGCGTGGTAAAAGCTGTCTTCGGAATATCATCAGGGTGTATTCGTAACTGGTGATATCCAGAGGCCAAATCTAGGGCCGTAAAAATCGAAGCTCCCGAAAGTCTGTCGAGGGTGTCATCGATCCGGGGCAGTGGGTACTTGTTCTGCACGATAATCAATGCACATGCGTAGATCACCTGTCTTCTTAGCCACAAAGAGGATCGGGGCACCATATGGTGACGTCGAAGGCCGGATAAAGCCTTTCTGAAGCAAATCCTTGACTTGCTTTTCAACCTCTTCTTGTTCTAAAAGGGATAATCTAAATTGTGGCCGCGAAACAGGGTGCGCGCCCGGTTCTAGTGGGATGGTGTGGTGAACACCACGATCTGGAGGTAACCCTTCGATTGGCATAAAAACCTGAGGAAATGTGGACAGAATTTCGACAAGTTTAGTGTTCTGCGAAATTTCGGGAGGAAAATCTAGGGCGTCGACCTTGGCGGCAGCGGACTCGTGCAGAGCAGGTGCGGTTTCCTCGCGCACGACCACTAGCAGCGCACGCGCATCAGACGACTGCAGTTCTTTAAAAGCGCACTTAGGAGAAACGATTTTAGCAGAAATCGGTTTCCTTTCTAGCAAGGTCATGCTCGGTTGCGGCTGAACGGGTTCCGGTTCTGGTGCGTTCATTGGTCGCAAAGTCACGGCATGGCCGCAGGCTTTGACCAACCGAAGTTCTCCCGTAGCCGAAGTCAGTACTGCTTTATATTTCTTTAGAAAGTTCTGTCCCAAGACTAAGTCTGCGGCTATGGTTAGTGTTGGGAGGATCAGGATTCTTAGGTCTGCTCTGAAAGAGCCCATCTTTAGCGGGGCTCGGCATTCTCCAACAATTGGTGCCGAAGTGGAATCTGCCAAACGAACAGGAGAAAAGCATGAAGGATTCATCTTTAATCCTAGTCGTTCAGCCAAAGCCTTGGAGGCAAAGCAGTGGGTAGCTCCAGTGTCAGGGAGCGCTCGGACAGAAGCATTGCTCAGCTCACTATGGCTACAGAAAACTGCGTATCGGGCGCGTTACATTGCTTTTGGCTGTGTAAAGCTGCGTAAGGAGCGTAAAAAACTTGATTCAGCTAGGATATTCTTTAAGATTTAGGCACAAAAATAAATTTAAAACGCAATTTTACAATAGTACAAAAATCCTAAAAAGCGAATAGGCAATCGCATCGGAACGCACACAAATATTACGACGTTCACTCGCGTAATTGAGTTGCGTTAGGTTTGCGAAGCTGTCCACACGAGGTGAGCACTCGTAGACGCCTAATGACATTAAAAACATTCCTGATACTTGCCGATGTCAGAATGTGTTCGTCGCATTTAGAATTTTGTAAAGATTTTATTGTAGAACATAGAGGCGTAGGGTCATAAAGCGATCAGTGCGCGAGCGTACTGAAATATCGCGAACTTACGCACGGAACGCAAGCAGTCGGGTGTGGCTGTATGCAGGCGGGAAAATGTTATGCAACACATAAAATAATATAATGATATGACATATCATGGACTGGTTCTGTTTTTATGTGGTGCAGTTGTAGGCCGGTGCTTTACTTTCGCGACGTATGAAAGGTTGACTGGCTTGTTGTGGTCGGTGTTAAATATGGGTTTCCGAAGTATTACTTCAAGCTACTTTTTTATAGTGGTTTTAGTCTCCCTTTTGGCGGCCGTAGGGACCTGCAGCTTCACGATGGCCAAAAACAAAGCGGCCCCTCATCATCAGCCATTAGGCTTGACTCGCAGCACATCACAGCAGCTGCACACAATGCAGATTTTGGTAAATTTACCGTGCTGTCGAACTCTCACATTCGTCGGGCATAACGAGTCAACAGTCGGAGACGTTGTGGAATTCCTGACAGCCAGCACGTCCTATACATTTGATTCTGGGTCTTTCTGGGGTATATATCCTAGTGCGGGCCCGGCTCTGGTCAACCGCACAGCCACGCTGGAGGACTACGGTTTGCGAAATCAACATCATCTTCACATCCTTGGCCGGCTACCAGGTGGAAGTGGTGGTTACAAGCGGTCAAAGCAGTCGAAGCCTACCGGTATGGAATGGGGCCCATGAAAATACAATTCGAAGCATTAATAATTATTACTGGACATTGATATACCTTTAATTTTTAAGTGAACTAGCTAGGTAGTTAGTCATCCGTCCCCCTCCCTTTTATAATGCGTCGATGGACACGGGAAATTATATTATTATGACATTTCTGCATGCGCCAAACCAAGATGATTTCCGAATTGGGTGTTACTTACACCAACACAAGAATGACTTACAGCCTAACCTGATGGGGAAGATATCGTAGGACAGGTTATTAATAAGATAACTGTACACCAATAATTTTCCTATACCCTGCCCAATGTACTGGGCTTTGGGGTGAGTAAATTAAGGTGCGATATATACACAATGTTTGGATGAGGTGCGGACTGCGTGCAGCGAGCAGACACTGAAGGTAGCATTCGGTTTTTAGGGTTCAGAGGTCACCCTGCATATGACATGTTAGGCAATTTTCATGTAGATGGCAGCCTGCCTTGCCACATGTGCACCCTCGCCTTATACAGCACTAAGAAGAGAGGTCATTTTGGGGTTTTTGCCATATGTTAATATGTTTCCCACAGGATGGCATGTTGGAGTAGTAAAATCAGTGGTGACTGGTTCATGAATGGAGGCTGCAGTCATATGTTTGCTGTTATAAAGTATGGTGAGTCAATAAATTTAGACTGCAGCAAAATGATATTCACATATTGAAGGGGAAGTATAAAATTGGGGTTATCCAAGCCTGGGCATAGGAAGTCAGTTGTGATAAGTATGATTACAGAAGCATCCATCCACCCATCCATCCACCCATCCATCCACCCATCCATCCACCCATCCATCCACCCATCTGTCCACCCATCTGTCCACCCATCTGTCCATCCAACCAACCATCCAACCAACCATCCATCCAAGCAACCATCCAAGCATCCATCCATTGGATGGACGAATTAGGTTGCTGAAGGAGTGAGAAGACTGCTAGCAGCCTGGACAGGTGTATTAGAGAAGTCCTTTGTTGGATCCCGACGTGCCAGTCCCATGCTGAATTGATGGAATATGCTGGAGTTTGCCACAATTCGTGTGTGTGCCTGAAGGCTGCATTGCACAGCCTTTGCATTATTGGAATGATCCCCGTAGAAAATATGCAGGGGGTTGATGCATGCTGGGTTGCTGCAGATTTGCATGGCAATCGGCTTATAGGTCAACGGGTCATGTACCGGTTGCTTGGCAGCTTTTCGTGGTCTTGGCTCCAGGTGTGTCGGGTACTGCATCCGGCCATTTTGAGGCCATCCATGCATTGCCCATAGGATGAAGTGGTGGGCTCCCATGTAGATCCCACTCCGCTGCGTTCCTGGTGAACACTTGACTCGCCTCCCCGCCAGGAAGTATATATATCCTTTCCTGTTCTGGAACAGTAACCTCTTTTTAAGCCTGACTCTTAAGCTGCCTGGTAAAGGAGGCACCATGTAATAGTCTGCTGCCCCATCATTGTCAGCAGCAGGGTGTCCAACAGCTGCTGCTGGTACCTGCTGGCCCTGTTGGGGCTGTTGGTACGGAAGACCCCCACTGGGGCCCCCACCAGTAGCACCCCCCTGCTGACCTGCTGTACCACCCCCATCAGCTGATGTGGCCACCACCATTGTCAGTTCCCGTAAACGTGGCTGTGCAGATGGTCTACAGAGGGAGAGTGTTATGCATGGAGAATCCATGGGTACATGAGGCACATGCCGTCCAGCTAAATGTTGAGCAAGTCTGTCTTTAGCTGCCTGTACCTGTGCTGCTGTTAAGGTGGGTGGGTGATGGTGGGGGTGATTATCGACAAGCTGTTGTACTGTAGCCACAGGATCAACAGCAGCAGTCATCGCAGGTGCGGGCTGCTGCTGCTGCTGCTGCGGTTGCTGCGGTTGCTGGGCAGCAGCCGCAGCATCAGTTTGACGGGCAAAATATTGGTGCGCGTCTGTGAAAAAATCAGCTATATCACTTGGTAAAAGGCCTCGACTTAGAGCTGAAGCCTGTTCCATCTGAAGTAATTCCAGCATTTTTTGTGCTAAGCACGCCCGTACTCCTCCTCCAGCAGATGGACGTACAGCGGTGGGGACGATGATGGGGGCAATGAAGACCAATGGAAACCACACAAGGAGTGCATTCTCCACCACCAGTCTTTCCGTCTGGTCCATGCCCAGGGCCATGGACATATTCCGTACTGCATCATCCCACTCCTCTCTCTGATGTGCGGGGACAATGCGCCATTTTGCTTGTAGGTGGTCTCCAAGGAAGGCCATGACCCTCAGGATACCCCTCATAAGAGTTTGCCACCCCTGTGGGCAGCTGCCCTGCTGCTGCTGCTGTGCTGATGATGGTGATGATGCCTGCGGCTGCTGCTGTGGCTGCGGCGGTGGTGGTGGCAGTAGTGGTGGTGATGGCGGCGGCTGGTGCTGCAGCTGTAGGGTGGTCGGGTTATAGTGCTTACTCCATAGGCCACCATCCTTTTGGGTTTTCTCCTCACGCACAAGCTCCTTGTAGCGATCGTTTCTGTTGCTGCTGCTCCGTTGGTTAGCTGTGGGATGTTGGAAGACCCGTGGCGCCACCACTGTTCCCCGGGCAGTCTGCATGTGTTTGACAAATATCTGAGATTTTAGATTTACTCGTTAGCTAGTATCAACAGCGACATGTATGGCAGCCAGCTGACAATCAGGTGGGGGATCATGGTGCACCTAGCTGGGGTCGATCCTAGGACTTCCAAGGATTCTACTCACAACTATGACCAACATGTGTATGATAAAGCAGAAGATGAGATCATGGAGCTATTGTCATGCCTATATCCTATAATGTCCACACCACACCCATACATTAACATGCCCCAATATTGCAATACCCCGCCCCCATACCCCACTGTAACCCCACTGTACAGCATGCAGCATTCATCACTCCTGCCCCTGACTTAATTGCCTGCTGCCAGCACTTTGCTTGAGTACATTTATTTACTTGACTACATGTATGTGGACATGTGTATTTATATGGGGAACCAAACGTGCATATATACCTTGACTTGTTGAAGTGTTGGGTGGAGCAAGCTTGCCATATTGTGGATGGATGGATTGACAGCTGCTGAAAGCCAGGGCAGGCAGGCTTGCCCCTGACGTTGGAGGCATGCCAATTGTTGGGGCAGCCAGGGGGTTTCTGGATCCAGGATGTTGCCTGCTGCTGCTACTTGCACAGCAGATGGTGTTGCCGGCATAGGTAGTGCAGGAGCTGCAGCAGTAGCAGCAGCAGCAGCTGGCACAGCATGTGTGCTATCATCATGGGCAGGTATATCTGCTGCTGGGGTGGTGGATGGTCCTGATGCTGATGCTGATGATCCTGCTGCCTGCGCTGCTGCAGTGGGGTCTGTATGTTGTGCTTGCTGCTTTCGTTGTCCTCCCCCCTGCTGGACTATTCTTCTTTTTCGTTGGTGCCGCTTACGCCGGTGTTCAAGGCGGCACTGGCGTTTGCTTGCTCGCTCCTCATCAGAGTAGTTGGAGTCCTCATCCTCCAAGTTATTGTCCTGATGATGACCCTCATCATTGACCATACTACTACTGTTCCTGCCATCAGCACCACTACAACTTCTGCCAAGACTGCTACTCCTTGCTGCTGATGTTGATGACGTGTATGAGGACATGTTTGCTTGATGGGTGGGTGGCTGGCAAGGACCCTTCCTACTTACTTATGACAGATGTGCCTACAGATGTGTCTAGGCAGTACATAGAAATAAAGAGGTATGCATGCTTTATGTCAGAGAGAAAGAAAGAGAGAGAGAGAGTATGTGTGTGAGGGGGGAAAGGGGACAGACAGACAGACAGACAGACAGACAGACAGACAGCAATAGACAGCAATAGACAGGGAGAGTGTGAGTGTGGCACATATATGTGGCACATGCACACCAAGAAACCCTAGAGATAGACACAGTAAGTCAAAGACAGAAATATCTCAACCTTCATAGTTCCCATCCCCTTATTATTTCCCTAATCCCCTCATCCCATGCCTCCCCTTGCTTCTTATCCCATCCCCCCCTGCTTTTTCCCATCTTATCCCTGTCATGTATGTAGTACATACATACCCCCTTCATTCCCCCCATTATATATCTCCCCCATATCCTTCCTTCTCCTTATCCCTGCATGCCATAACTGCTGCCTCCATCCCCACTGCATTATTTATATATTATCCCTGCTCCCCACCCCACCCCCACCCCTGCATATGATTATGTAAATTTCTTCTGATAAAGCTAGCTATCTAGCTAGAGCAGCCCATCCATGCATATGCATGCATGCCAGCCATCCAGCCACGCACATCTATCTATACACATACCTGTATGCATATATATGCATGTGTATACACATGCATATACACATGCTAACAGCAGCCCATCCAGCAACTTCTAAGCTCTGCTTGCATCTATTATTAAACCCTGCATTACTTGATGATTGATGATGTACAGATGATATATAGATACAGCAGCTATCTATCTAATTATGCATGTGATGAGTGGCTGGGTATACTATATATGGAGATATCTATTAATTGTGGGAGGCAGCAGGGTTGCATACAGGGTTATATTGCTGGGTTTTTTTGCTCTTGTGGGTACTCTAGCAAGCTATGTTATGGTGGCAGCATGCTCTGCTAGATGACTTATTAGAGCTGCTGCTGTCTATATTTGCCTGCCTATTGCCTGCCTCCTTGATTGCTCCTGCTGGGTTTCTCATCAGGGTTTGCTTGTCTTGGTTTCTTATTATACTGTTATTTATAGCTAGATAATAATGGCAGTATGTAATTATATACATTGTGGCAGAGTAGTAATGCAGTTTGATTGGCATCGCGCACGGCTGTTGTTCGGTGGTTGTTGTTGTTGATGTTGTGCGCCGGCGGGCCAGCCCGTAGTGTTTGTTGGGTTGTTGGGTTGGGTTGGTTGGTCTGGACTGCTTTTTCGTCGTCCGTGTGACTTTCCGCGATTTGAGCATAGCTTTGAGAAGCTGTTTCTTGGCCGAAGAATTCGGTGCAATTGTTTTGTCGTTTTGTGAGGTTGAAAAGAGCCATGTGTAGCAGTCCCTGGCTCTAGGCTCCTTTCGCGCGACAATTTCGACGATTTGCTTCATTTTTTTCGCGCACTTTTGGCGTTATTTTGTTTTTATGTTTCAAGGATTAAATATTTCTTTTTGGTTGCGCGAATGGTGCCGTCTGGGCTTCAGGGTCTGCCTGGCCATGGTCGCAGCTGACTTGTTTGACCATGCTTTCGACTACTTTTTTTTGCAATGGTTGAATAATAACGCAAGTAATTTATTTGAGAAATTAGGCGGTCGTTTTGGTGTTGTTTTGTGTCCGGCTTTGGGCCAACTGCTTTTGGACGGACTGTTATAGTTACGACGAGTTATTGTTTTGCTAGAGCTATATATATCCAAGTATAAAATATAGAGACGCACTTTGTTTGTTTGCTGCCATTTGTTTGTGGCTAGTTGGCTGGTTTCTAACTGTTTTGGTCGTAGCTGCCTCTGCTTTCCTTGCAAAAAGCACAAGAATGATCTATGATAAAATAGAATCGTTTCTGTTTCCTTGCTTTTGCATGCTGTGCGTTTGCTGGTGCGTTTGCTGTCTCCTACTACTCTGCCATTTTTGCAGTCCGGTTTGCTGTGCTTGCGTTGTTTTCTTTGCTGTCCTGGACATATCTAGTGTTCTTATTTCGTTACACATATCACTGTGCGTGTGCTTTTGGTTGCTGTCAAGTCTTTTGACTAAAGTTTGCTCTTTTTGAGGGGGTGGGGAGGATATATTATCAAGGCACAGCATCCATATAGAGAGGCAAAATATTAATTTCACATGTTTTGTTACATCGTTCAATGGCACCATATGGTGGCACAACGGCGGCACAATAGTTTATTTTATAGCTGCACAGCAATGCGTGATGGCACCCCACGGCACCCCACGGCAACACCAATAAACCGCACAAAGGCACACAACGGCAGCACCATGCAAATAATCACGCGTCCATTGCCCCACCTCGATTGCCCCACTTCCATCGCCCCACCTTTGTTCCCCCCTCGCTCGTCGTCCCCCCGCATTCGCCTCCGTCACCCCACTTCCGTCGCCCCACGTTCATCGCCCCGCCTCTGTCGCCCCACACCTCTGTCACCCCACCTCTGTCACCTCACTTCCATCACCCGCCTTTGTTTCCCACCTCCTCCTTCACCCCATGTTCGTTGCCCCACCTCCGCCACCCCGCCTCCGTCACCCCACCCCGCCTCCGTCACACCGCCTCCGTCGCCCCGCCTCCGTCTCCGGCCCGGCTGCATCCGTCACCAGCCTGGCTGCGTCCGCCGCCAGCTCCACTGCCTTCGTCACCTGCCCTGCTGCCACCATCGCCAGCACCTGCGTGACGGCAGTGCAACTTAGCGGCGGTACAGCGCATGTGTCGTCGTCACAGCGTCGTGCGGTGTTGGCAGATCACAATTGCAGTGCAGCATGGCGGCAGTGACGAAACCTAACCAAATACATCCCACACTAACACGTGCATGAAGCCCCCCCTGCCTCCCTTTCCTTCCTCTTACTGCACCCTTGCCAACCCCCAACCCCACCCTGGTCAACCCCCAGATTCCACCCCCAGCCGTACCAACATGTAGCGCCAGACAACATTATAGTGTGGACCATGCACCTGCAGGCACGTAGGAGGGGACAAACAGCACACAGCACAGTCATCAGAGTCTTTGCAACATGTGAAATAGTTTTTTCACCCCTCCCTTACAGTACCAGAATTCCCCCACAGCTTCGGCACAGCACTGCGGTAGCACAGTGGTGTGGCAGTTCACAGCTCGGTGGCAGCACAGCGCAATGGCAGGAAAACGCGGCGGCAGCACACACCATGGCGTCAATGCAGCATGGCGACAGCTCCGCTTGGTGGCAGCACAGCATGCCCACCACGCCTCCGTCACCCCTCTAACCCCGCCCCCGTCCCCCCTCTAACCCCGCCTCCGTCACCCCTCTAAGCCCGCCTCCGTCCCCCCTCCAACCCCGCCTCCGTTGCCCCTTTAACCCCGCCCCCGTCGCCCCCCTTCCCCGCCTCCGTCGCCCCCCTTCCCCGCCTCCGTCGCCCCCCTTCCCCGCCTCCGTCGCCCCCCTTCCCCGCCTCCGTCGCCCCCCTTCCCCGCCTCCGTCGCCCCCCTTCCCCGCCTCCGTCGCCCCCCTTCCCCCTCCTCCGTCGCCCCTCTTCCCCCTCCTCCGTTGGCCCCCTTCCCCCGCCTCCGGCCTCCACCCCACTGCGGCCCTACCAGTCTCCTGCTGCCTGTGTCTCCTTCCCTGCTGCCTCCGTCACCAGCGTCAGCCTGATGGCAGTGCAACACGGTGGTGTGATACAGAGTGATGGCAGTGCAACATGGTGGCGGCACTATGTGCGGCGGCAGCACAGCACGGCGGCCATGCAGCACTGCAGCGGCACAGCATGGGAACTGCACAGTGCGAGGTGGCAGCACAGCCTGGCAGCGGTGCAGCGCAGCGACAGCACATCACATCACGATGGTGATGCCGCACGGCAGCAGCATAGCGCGAAGACTGTGCAGCATGGCAGCCGTGATGAAACCTTACCATATCCAATGCTACAGCATGCACGCGCCCCCCCCCTTCCCCTTCACTTTATCTTATTGCTCCCCGCCCAAACCCCAACCCTACCCTGGCCAGCCCCCCACCCAATTCCCCTCCCTGCCTTACCAGCATCCATCACCAGACAACATTGTCATGTGGGCCATGCACCTGCAAGCACAAAGGAGAGGACATATAGCACACAGCTCAGGCATCAGGGTCTTTGCAACATGCAAAAAAATGTCATCTCCCTCTTATGTTACCAGCTTTTCCCCCTCCACCTCCGGCACAGCACGGCAGCATCACAGTGTGGCAGTGCCGTCACCCCTCCCCCTTTGCCACCGTCACCCCTGCCCCGTGCCGCCGTCACCCCTGCCCCGTGCCGCCATCACCCCTGCCCCGTGCCGCCGTCACCCCTGCCCCATGCCGCCATCACCCCTGCCCCGTGCCGCCGTCACCCCTGCCCCGTGCCGCCGTCACCCCTGCCCCGTGCCGCCGTCACCCCTGCCCCATGCCGCCATCACCCCTGCCCCGTGCCGCCGTCACCCCTCCCCCTTTGCCACCGTCACCCCTGCCCCGTGCCGCCGTCACCCCTGCCCCGTGCCGCCGTCACCCCTGCCCCGTGCCGCCGTCACCCCTGCCCCATGCCGCCATCACCCCTGCCCCGTGCCGCCGTCACCCCTCCCCCTTTGCCACCGTCACCCCTCCCCCTTTGCCACCGTCACCCCTGCCCCGTGCCGCCGTCACCCTGCCCGTGCCGCCGTCACCCCTGCCCCGTGCCGCCGTCACCCCTGCCCCGTGCCGCCGTCACCCCTGCCCCGTGCCGCCGTCACCCCTGCCCCGTGCCGCCGTCACCCCTGCCCCGTGCCGCCGTCACCCCTGCCCCGTGCCGCCGTCACCCCTGCCCCGTGCCGCCGTCACCCCTGCCCCGTGCCGCCGTCACCCCTGCCCCGTGCCGCCGTCACCCCTGCTCCTTGCAGCCGTCACCCCTCCCCCTTTGATGCCGTCACCCCTCCCCCTTTGCCGCCGCCACCCCTCCCCCTTGCCACCGGTTCCCCCCAAGTTTTGCCGCCGTTGCCCGCCCCCCATGCCGCCGTCACCCCTCCCCCTTTGCCACCTTTTTGCAGCTGTCATCACCCCTATGCCGCCGTCACCCCTCCCACTTCATTCCACTGCGGCTCTACACCAGCCTCCACAACTTACCCTTGGTATCATCTTTTCAGCTTCCTTGCCAGTGTAGAAGCAGACTCCTGCATGTACCCAGTGGCGCCACAGCTGAGAACCTGCGGCAGCGGACGGGGCACGCACCCGGGCAGCAGACGTCAGGTGCATGACAGACATGGCAAAAGAAACACGAACCCAGCAGAATAGGAAAGGGCGCTTGCACAGATGTCGGGGGCTTAGGGTTCAGAGGTCACCCTGCATATGACATGTTAGGCAATTTTCATGTAGATGGCAGCCTGCCTTGCCACATGTGCACCCTCGCCTTATACAGCACTAAGAAGAGAGGTCATTTTGGGGTTTTTGCCATATGTTAATATGTTTCCCACAGGATGGCCTGTTGGAGTAGTAAAATCAGTGGTGACTGGTTCATGGATGGAGGCTGCAGTCATATGTTTGCTGTTATAAAGTATGGTGAGTCAATAAATTTAGACTGCAGCAAAATGATATTCACATATTGAAGGGGAAGTATAAAATTGGGGTTATCCAAGCCTGGGCATAGGAAGTCAGTTGTGATAAGTATGATTACAGAAGCATCCATCCACCCATCCATCCACCCATCCATCCACCCATCCATCCACCCATCCATCCACCCATCCATCCACCCATCTGTCCACCCATCTGTCCATCCAACCAACCATCCAACCAACCATCCATCCAAGCAACCATCCAAGCATCCATCCATTGGATGGACGAATTAGGTTGCTGAAGGAGTGAGAAGACTGCTAGCAGCCTGGACAGGTGTATTAGAGAAGTCCTTTGTTGGATCCCGACGTGCCAGTCCCATGCTGAATTGATGGAATATGCTGGAGTTTGCCACAATTCGTGTGTGTGCCTGAAGGCTGCATTGCACAGCCTTTGCATTATTGGAATGATCCCCGTAGAAAATATGCAGGGGGTTGATGCATGCTGGGTTGCTGCAGATGTGCATGGCAATCGGCTTATAGGTCAACGGGTCATGTACCGGTTGCTTGGCAGCTTTTCGTGGTCTTGGCTCCAGGTGTGTCGGGTACTGCATCCGGCCATTTTGAGGCCATCCATGCATTGCCCATAGGATGAAGTGGTGGGCTCCAATGTAGATCCCACTCCGCTGCGTTCCTGGTGAACACTTGACTCGCCTCCCCACCAGGAAGTATATATATCCTTTCCTGTTCTGGAACAGTAACCTCTTTTTAAGCCTGACTCTTAAGCTGCCTGGTAAAGGAGGCACCATGTAATAGTCTGCTGCCCCATCATTGTCAGCAGCAGGGTGTCCAACAGCTGCTGCTGGTACCTGCTGGCCCTGTTGGGGCTGTTGGTATGGAAGACCCCCACTGGGGCCCCCACCAGTAGCACCCCCCTGCTGACCTGCTGTACCACCCCCATCAGCTGATGTGGCCACCACCATTGTCAGTTCCCGTAAACGTGGCTGTGCAGATGGTCTACAGAGGGAGAGTGTTATGCATGGAGAATCCATGGGTACATGAGGCACATGCCGTCCAGCTAAATGTTGAGCAAGTCTGTCTTTAGCTGCCTGTACCTGTGCTGCTGTTAAGGTGGGTGGGTGATGGTGGGGGTGATTATCGACAAGCTGTTGTACTGTAGCCACAGGATCAACAGCAGCAGTCATCGCAGGTGCGGGCTGCTGCTGCTGCTGCTGCGGTTGCTGCGGTTGCTGGGCAGCAGCCGCAGCATCAGTTTGACGGGCAAAATATTGGTGCGCGTCTGTGAAAAAATCAGCTATATCACTTGGTAAAAGGCCTCGACTTAGAGCTGAAGCCTGTTCCATCTGAAGTAATTCCAGCATTTTTTGTGCTAAGCACGCCCGTACTCCTCCTCCAGCAGATGGACGTACAGCGGTGGGGACGATGATGGGGGCAATGAAGACCAATGGAAACCACACAAGGAGTGCATTCTCCACCACCAGTCTTTCCGTCTGGTCCATGCCCAGGGCCATGGACATATTCCGTACTGCATCATCCCACTCCTCTCTCTGATGTGCGGGGACAATGCGCCATTTTGCTTGTAGGTGGTCTCCAAGGAAGGCCATGACCCTCAGGATACCCCTCATAAGAGTTTGCCACCCCTGTGGGCAGCTGCCCTGCTGCTGCTGCTGTGCTGATGATGGTGATGATGCCTGCGGCTGCTGCTGTGGCTGCGGCGGTGGTGGTGGCAGTAGTGGTGGTGATGGCGGCGGCTGGTGCTGCAGCTGTAGGGTGGTCGGGTTATAGTGCTTACTCCATAGGCCACCATCCTTTTGGGTTTTCTCCTCACGCACAAGCTCCTTGTAGCGATCGTTTCTGTTGCTGCTGCTCCGTTGGTTAGCTGTGGGATGTTGGAAGACCCGTGGCGCCACCACTGTTCCCCGGGCAGTCTGCATGTGTTTGACAAATATCTGAGATTTTAGATTTACTCGTTAGCTAGTATCAACAGCGACATGTATGGCAGCCAGCTGACAATCAGGTGGGGGATCATGGTGCACCTAGCTGGGGTCGATCCTAGGACTTCCAAGGATACTACTCGCAACTAAGACCAACATGTGTATGATAGAGCAGAAGATGAGATCATGGAGCTATTGTCATGCCTATATCCTATAATGTCCACACCACACCCATACATTAACATGCCCCAATATTGCAATACCCCGCCCCCATACCCCACTGTAACCCCACTGTACAGCATGCAGCATTCATCACTCCTGCCCCTGACTTAATTGCCTGCTGCCAGCACTTTGCTTGAGTACATTTATTTACTTGACTACATGTATGTGGACATGTGTATTTATATGGGGAACCAAACGTGCATATATACCTTGACTTGTTGAAGTGTTGGGTGGAGCAAGCTTGCCATATTGTGGATGGATGGATTGACAGCTGCTGAAAGCCAGGGCAGGCAGGCTTGCCCCTGACGTTGGAGGCATGCCAATTGTTGGGGCAGCCAGGGGGTTTCTGGATCCAGGATGTTGCCTGCTGCTGCTACTTGCACAGCAGATGGTGTTGCCGGCATAGGTAGTGCAGGAGCTGCAGCAGTAGCAGCAGCAGCAGCTGGCACAGCATGTGTGCTATCATCATGGGCAGGTATATCTGCTGCTGGGGTGGTGGATGGTCCTGATGCTGATGCTGATGATCCTGCTGCCTGCGCTGCTGCAGTGGGGTCTGTATGTTGTGCTTGCTGCTTTCGTTGTCCTCCCCCCTGCTGGACTATTCTTCTTTTTCGTTGGTGCCGCTTACGCCGGTGTTCAAGGCGGCACTGGCGTTTGCTTGCTCGCTCCTCATCAGAGTAGTTGGAGTCCTCATCCTCCAAGTTATTGTCCTGATGATGACCCTCATCATTGACCATACTACTACTGTTCCTGCCATCAGCACCACTACAACTTCTGCCAAGACTGCTACTCCTTGCTGCTGATGTTGATGACGTGTATGAGGACATGTTTGCTTGATGGGTGGGTGGCTGGCAAGGACCCTTCCTACTTACAGATGTGTCTAGGCAGTACATAGAAATAAAGAGGTATGCATGCTTTATGTCAGAGAGAAAGAAAGAGAGAGAGAGAGAGAGTATGTGTGTGAGGGGGGAAAGGGGACAGACAGACAGACAGACAGACAGACAGACAGACAGACAGACAGACAGACAGACAGACAGACAGACAGACAGACAGCAATAGACAGGGAGGGTGTGAGTGTGGCACATATATGTGGCACATGCACACTAAGAAACCCTAGAGATAGACACAGTGAGTCAAAGACAGAAATGTCCCAACCTTCATAGTGCCCATCCCCTTATTATTTCCCTTATCCCCTCATCCCATGCCTCCCCTTGCTTATTATCCCATCCCCCCCCTGCTTTCTCCCATCTTATCCCTGCCATGTATGTAGTACATACATCCCCCCTTCCCCCCCTTATATATCTCCCCCATATCCTTCCTTCTCCTTATCCCTGCATGCCATAACTGCTGCCTCCATCCCCTCTGCATTATTTATATATTATCCCTGCTCCCCACCCCACCCCCACCCCTGCATATTATTATGTAGATTTCTTCTGATAAAGCTAGCTATCAAGCTAGAGCAGCCCATCCATGCATATGCATGCATGCCAGCCATCCAGCCACACACATCTATCTATACACATACCTGTATGTATATATATGCATGTGTATCTGCCACCATGCATATACACATGCTAACAGCAGCCCATCCAGCAACTTCTAAGCTCTGCTTGCATCTATTATTAAGCCCTGCATTACTTGATGATTGATGATGTACGGATGCTATATAGATACAGCAGCCATCTATCTAATTATGCATGTGATGAGTGGCTGGGTATACTATGTATGGAGATATCTATTAACTGTGGGAGGCAGCATAGCAGGGTTACATACATGCAGGGTTATATTGCTGGGATTTTTTGCTTTTGTGGGTACTCTAGCAAGCTATGTTATGGCAGCATGCTCTGCTGCTGATGGCTTATTAGAGCTGCTGCTGTCTATATTTGCCTGCCTCCTTGATTGCTCCATCCTGCTGGGTTTCTCATCAGGGTTTGCTTGTCTTGGTTTCTTATTATACTGTTATTTATAGCTAGATAATAATGGCAGTATGTAATTATAAACATTGTGGCAGAGTAGTAATAATGCAGTTTGATTGGCATCGCGCACGGCTGTTGTTCGGTGGTTGTTGTTGTTGCTGTTGTGCGCCGGCGGGCCAGCCCGTAGTGTTTGTTGGGTTGTTGGGTTGGGTTGGTTGGTCTGGACTGCTTTTTCGTCGTCCGTGTGACTTTCCGCGATTTGAGCATAGCTTTGAGAAGCTGTTTCTTGGCCGAAGAATTCGGTGCGATTGTTTTGTCGTTTTGTGAGGTTGAAAAGAGCCATGTGTAGCAGTCCCTGGCTCTAGGCTCCTTTCGCGCGACAATTTCGACGATTTGCTTCATTTTTTTCGCGCACTTTTGGCGTTATTTTGTTTTTATGTTTCAAGGATTAAATATTTCTTTTTGGTTGCGCGAATGGTGCCGTCTGGGCTTCAGGGTCTGCCTGGCCATGGTCGCAGCTGACTTGTTTGACCATGCTTTCGACTACTTTTTTTTGCAATGGTTGAATAATAACGCAAGTAATTTATTTGAGAAATTAGGCGGTCGTTTTGGTGTTGTTTTGTGTCCGGCTTTGGGCCAACTGCTTTTGGACGGACTGTTATAGTTACGACGAGTTATTGTTTTGCTAGAGCTATATATATCCAAGTATAAAATATAGAGACGCACTTTGTTTGTTTGCTGCCATTTGTTTGTGGCTAGTTGGCTGGTTTCTAACTGTTTTGGTCGTAGCTGCCTCTGCTTTCCTTGCAAAAAGCACAAGAATGATCTATGATAAAATAGAATCGTTTCTGTTTCCTTGCTTTTGCATGCTGTGCGTTTGCTGGTGCGTTTGCTGTCTCCTACTACTCTGCCATTTTTGCAGTCCGGTTTGCTGTGCTTGCGTTGTTTTCTTTGCTGTCCTGGACATATCTAGTGTTCTTATTTCGTTACACATATCACTGTGCGTGTGCTTTTGGTTGCTGTCAAGTCTTTTGACTAAAGTTTGCTCTTTTTGAGGGGGTGGGGAGGATATATTATCAAGGCACAGCATCCATATAGAGAGGCAAAATATTAATTTCACATGTTTTGTTACATCGTTCAATGGCACCATATGGTGGCACAACGGCGGCACAATAGTTTATTTTATAGCTGCACAGCAATGCGTGATGGCACCCCACGGCACCCCACGGCAACACCAATAAACCGCACAAAGGCACACAACGGCAGCACCATGCAAATAATCACGCGTCCATTGCCCCACCTCGATTGCCCCACTTCCATCGCCCCACCTTTGTTCCCCCCTCGCTCGTCGTCCCCCCGCATTCGCCTCCGTCACCCCACTTCCGTCGCCCCACGTTCATCGCCCCGCCTCTGTCGCCCCACACCTCTGTCACCCCACCTCTGTCACCTCACTTCCATCACCCGCCTTTGTTTCCCACCTCCTCCTTCACCCCATGTTCGTTGCCCCACCTCCGCCACCCCGCCTCCGTCACCCCACCCCGCCTCCGTCACACCGCCTCCGTCGCCCCGCCTCCGTCTCCGGCCCGGCTGCATCCGTCACCAGCCTGGCTGCGTCCGCCGCCAGCTCCACTGCCTTCGTCACCTGCCCTGCTGCCACCATCGCCAGCACCTGCGTGACGGCAGTGCAACTTAGCGGCGGTACAGCGCATGTGTCGTCGTCACAGCGTCGTGCGGTGTTGGCAGATCACAATTGCAGTGCAGCATGGCGGCAGTGACGAAACCTAACCAAATACATCCCACACTAACACGTGCATGAAGCCCCCCCTGCCTCCCTTTCCTTCCTCTTACTGCACCCTTGCCAACCCCCAACCCCACCCTGGTCAACCCCCAGATTCCACCCCCAGCCGTACCAACATGTAGCGCCAGACAACATTATAGTGTGGACCATGCACCTGCAGGCACGTAGGAGGGGACAAACAGCACACAGCACAGTCATCAGAGTCTTTGCAACATGTGAAATAGTTTTTTCACCCCTCCCTTACAGTACCAGAATTCCCCCACAGCTTCGGCACAGCACTGCGGTAGCACAGTGGTGTGGCAGTTCACAGCTCGGTGGCAGCACAGCGCAATGGCAGGAAAACGCGGCGGCAGCACACACCATGGCGTCAATGCAGCATGGCGACAGCTCCGCTTGGTGGCAGCACAGCATGCCCACCACGCCTCCGTCACCCCTCTAACCCCGCCCCCGTCCCCCCTCTAACCCCGCCTCCGTCACCCCTCTAAGCCCGCCTCCGTCCCCCCTCCAACCCCGCCTCCGTTGCCCCTTTAACCCCGCCCCCGTCGCCCCCCTTCCCCGCCTCCGTCGCCCCCCTTCCCCGCCTCCGTCGCCCCCCTTCCCCGCCTCCGTCGCCCCCCTTCCCCGCCTCCGTCGCCCCCCTTCCCCGCCTCCGTCGCCCCCCTTCCCCGCCTCCGTCGCCCCCCTTCCCCCTCCTCCGTCGCCCCTCTTCCCCCTCCTCCGTTGGCCCCCTTCCCCCGCCTCCGGCCTCCACCCCACTGCGGCCCTACCAGTCTCCTGCTGCCTGTGTCTCCTTCCCTGCTGCCTCCGTCACCAGCGTCAGCCTGATGGCAGTGCAACACGGTGGTGTGATACAGAGTGATGGCAGTGCAACATGGTGGCGGCACTATGTGCGGCGGCAGCACAGCACGGCGGCCATGCAGCACTGCAGCGGCACAGCATGGGAACTGCACAGTGCGAGGTGGCAGCACAGCCTGGCAGCGGTGCAGCGCAGCGACAGCACATCACATCACGATGGTGATGCCGCACGGCAGCAGCATAGCGCGAAGACTGTGCAGCATGGCAGCCGTGATGAAACCTTACCATATCCAATGCTACAGCATGCACGCGCCCCCCCCCTTCCCCTTCACTTTATCTTATTGCTCCCCGCCCAAACCCCAACCCTACCCTGGCCAGCCCCCCACCCAATTCCCCTCCCTGCCTTACCAGCATCCATCACCAGACAACATTGTCATGTGGGCCATGCACCTGCAAGCACAAAGGAGAGGACATATAGCACACAGCTCAGGCATCAGGGTCTTTGCAACATGCAAAAAAATGTCATCTCCCTCTTATGTTACCAGCTTTTCCCCCTCCACCTCCGGCACAGCACGGCAGCATCACAGTGTGGCAGTGCCGTCACCTCCCCCTTTCACACCGCCGTCACCCCTGCCCCTGCCCGTGCCGTCACCCCTGCCACCGTCACCCCTGCCGCCGCCCCTGCCCCGTGCCGCCGTCACCCCTGCCCGTGCCGCCGTCACCCCTGCCCATGCCGCATCACCTGCCCGTGCCGCCGTCACCCCTGCCCCATGCCACGTCACCCTGCCCCGTGCCGCCGTCACCCCTGCCCCGTGCCGCCGTCACCCCTGCCCCGTGCCGCCGTCACCCCTGCCCCATGCCGCCATCACCCCTGCCCCGTGCCGCCGTCACCCCTCCCCCTTTGCCACCGTCACCCCTGCCCCGTGCCGCCGTCACCCCTGCCCCGTGCCGCCGTCACCCCTGCCCCGTGCCGCCGTCACCCCTGCCCCTGCCGCCATCACCCCTGCCCCGTGCCGCCGTCACCCCTGCCCCTGCCCCGTCACCCCTCCCCCTTTGCCACCGTCACCCCTGCCCGTGCCGCCGTCACCCCTGCCCCGTGCCGCCGTCACCCTGCCCCGTGCCGCCGTCACCCCTGCCCCGTGCCGCCGTCACCCTGCCCCGTGCCGCCGTCACCCCCCCCGTGCCGCCGTCACCCCTGCCCCTTGCCGCCCCCCTGCCCCCGTCCGCCGCCCCCCCCCCCCCGCCCCGTGCCGCCGTCACCCCTGCCCCTGCCCCGCCCCCCCCTGCCCCGCCCCCCCCGCCCCGCCCCCCCCCCCCCCCCCCCCCCCCCCCCGCCGCCACCCCTCCCCCTGCCACCGGTTCCCCCCAAGTTTTGCCGCCGTTGCCCGCCCCCCATGCCGCCGTCACCCCTCCCCCTTTGCCACCTTTTTGCAGCTGTCATCACCCCTATGCCGCCGTCACCCCTCCCACTTCATTCCACTGCGGCTCTACACCAGCCTCCACAACTTACCCTTGGTATCATCTTTTCAGCTTCCTTGCCAGTGTAGAAGCAGACTCCTGCATGTACCCAGTGGCGCCACAGCTGAGAACCTGCGGCAGCGGACGGGGCACGCACCCGGGCAGCAGACGTCAGGTGCATGACAGACATGGCAAAAGAAACACGAACCCAGCAGAATAGGAAAGGGCGCTTGCACAGATGTCGGGGGCTTAGGGTTCAGAGGTCACCCTGCATATGACATGTTAGGCAATTTTCATGTAGATGGCAGCCTGCCTTGCCACATGTGCACCCTCGCCTTATACAGCACTAAGAAGAGAGGTCATTTTGGGGTTTTTGCCATATGTTAATATGTTTCCCACAGGATGGCCTGTTGGAGTAGTAAAATCAGTGGTGACTGGTTCATGGATGGAGGCTGCAGTCATATGTTTGCTGTTATAAAGTATGGTGAGTCAATAAATTTAGACTGCAGCAAAATGATATTCACATATTGAAGGGGAAGTATAAAATTGGGGTTATCCAAGCCTGGGCATAGGAAGTCAGTTGTGATAAGTATGATTACAGAAGCATCCATCCACCCATCCATCCACCCATCCATCCACCCATCCATCCACCCATCCATCCACCCATCCATCCACCCATCTGTCCACCCATCTGTCCATCCAACCAACCATCCAACCAACCATCCATCCAAGCAACCATCCAAGCATCCATCCATTGGATGGACGAATTAGGTTGCTGAAGGAGTGAGAAGACTGCTAGCAGCCTGGACAGGTGTATTAGAGAAGTCCTTTGTTGGATCCCGACGTGCCAGTCCCATGCTGAATTGATGGAATATGCTGGAGTTTGCCACAATTCGTGTGTGTGCCTGAAGGCTGCATTGCACAGCCTTTGCATTATTGGAATGATCCCCGTAGAAAATATGCAGGGGGTTGATGCATGCTGGGTTGCTGCAGATGTGCATGGCAATCGGCTTATAGGTCAACGGGTCATGTACCGGTTGCTTGGCAGCTTTTCGTGGTCTTGGCTCCAGGTGTGTCGGGTACTGCATCCGGCCATTTTGAGGCCATCCATGCATTGCCCATAGGATGAAGTGGTGGGCTCCAATGTAGATCCCACTCCGCTGCGTTCCTGGTGAACACTTGACTCGCCTCCCCACCAGGAAGTATATATATCCTTTCCTGTTCTGGAACAGTAACCTCTTTTTAAGCCTGACTCTTAAGCTGCCTGGTAAAGGAGGCACCATGTAATAGTCTGCTGCCCCATCATTGTCAGCAGCAGGGTGTCCAACAGCTGCTGCTGGTACCTGCTGGCCCTGTTGGGGCTGTTGGTATGGAAGACCCCCACTGGGGCCCCCACCAGTAGCACCCCCCTGCTGACCTGCTGTACCACCCCCATCAGCTGATGTGGCCACCACCATTGTCAGTTCCCGTAAACGTGGCTGTGCAGATGGTCTACAGAGGGAGAGTGTTATGCATGGAGAATCCATGGGTACATGAGGCACATGCCGTCCAGCTAAATGTTGAGCAAGTCTGTCTTTAGCTGCCTGTACCTGTGCTGCTGTTAAGGTGGGTGGGTGATGGTGGGGGTGATTATCGACAAGCTGTTGTACTGTAGCCACAGGATCAACAGCAGCAGTCATCGCAGGTGCGGGCTGCTGCTGCTGCTGCTGCGGTTGCTGCGGTTGCTGGGCAGCAGCCGCAGCATCAGTTTGACGGGCAAAATATTGGTGCGCGTCTGTGAAAAAATCAGCTATATCACTTGGTAAAAGGCCTCGACTTAGAGCTGAAGCCTGTTCCATCTGAAGTAATTCCAGCATTTTTTGTGCTAAGCACGCCCGTACTCCTCCTCCAGCAGATGGACGTACAGCGGTGGGGACGATGATGGGGGCAATGAAGACCAATGGAAACCACACAAGGAGTGCATTCTCCACCACCAGTCTTTCCGTCTGGTCCATGCCCAGGGCCATGGACATATTCCGTACTGCATCATCCCACTCCTCTCTCTGATGTGCGGGGACAATGCGCCATTTTGCTTGTAGGTGGTCTCCAAGGAAGGCCATGACCCTCAGGATACCCCTCATAAGAGTTTGCCACCCCTGTGGGCAGCTGCCCTGCTGCTGCTGCTGTGCTGATGATGGTGATGATGCCTGCGGCTGCTGCTGTGGCTGCGGCGGTGGTGGTGGCAGTAGTGGTGATGCTGGTGATGGCGGCGGCTGGTGCTGCAGCTGTAGGGTGGTCGGGTTATAGTGCTTACTCCATAGGCCACCATCCTTTTGGGTTTCCTCCTCACGCACAAGCTCCTTGTAGCGATCGTTTCTGTTGCTGTTGCTCCGTTGGTTAGCTGTGGGATGTTGGAAGACCCGTGGCGCCACCACTGTTCCCCGGGCAGTCTGCATGTGTTTGACAAATATCTGAGATTTTAGATTTACTCGTTAGCTAGTATCAACAGCGACATGTATGGCAGCCAGCTGACAATCAGGTGGGGGATCATGGTGCACCTAGCTGGGGTCGATCCTAGGACTTCCAAGGATACTACTCGCAACTAAGACCAACATGTGTATGATAGAGCAGAAGATGAGATCATGGAGCTATTGTCATGCCTATATCCTATAATGTCCACACCACACCCATACATTAACATGCCCCAATATTGCAATACCCCGCCCCCATACCCCACTGTAACCCCACTGTACAGCATGCAGCATTCATCACTCCTGCCCCTGACTTAATTGCCTGCTGCCAGCACTTTGCTTGAGTACATTTATTTACTTGACTACATGTATGTGGACATGTGTATTTATATGGGGAACCAAACGTGCATATATACCTTGACTTGTTGAAGTGTTGGGTGGAGCAAGCTTGCCATATTGTGGATGGATGGATTGACAGCTGCTGAAAGCCAGGGCAGGCAGGCTTGCCCCTGACGTTGGAGGCATGCCAATTGTTGGGGCAGCCAGGGGGTTTCTGGATCCAGGATGTTGCCTGCTGCTGCTACTTGCACAGCAGATGGTGTTGCCGGCATAGGTAGTGCAGGAGCTGCAGCAGTAGCAGCAGCAGCAGCTGGCACAGCATGTGTGCTATCATCATGGGCAGGTATATCTGCTGCTGGGGTGGTGGATGGTCCTGATGCTGATGCTGATGATCCTGCTGCCTGCGCTGCTGCAGTGGGGTCTGTATGTTGTGCTTGCTGCTTTCGTTGTCCTCCCCCCTGCTGGACTATTCTTCTTTTTCGTTGGTGCCGCTTACGCCGGTGTTCAAGGCGGCACTGGCGTTTGCTTGCTCGCTCCTCATCAGAGTAGTTGGAGTCCTCATCCTCCAAGTTATTGTCCTGATGATGACCCTCATCATTGACCATACTACTACTGTTCCTGCCATCAGCACCACTACAACTTCTGCCAAGACTGCTACTCCTTGCTGCTGATGTTGATGACGTGTATGAGGACATGTTTGCTTGATGGGTGGGTGGCTGGCAAGGACCCTTCCTACTTACAGATGTGTCTAGGCAGTACATAGAAATAAAGAGGTATGCATGCTTTATGTCAGAGAGAAAGAAAGAGAGAGAGAGAGAGAGTATGTGTGTGAGGGGGGAAAGGGGACAGACAGACAGACAGACAGACAGACAGACAGACAGACAGACAGACAGACAGACAGACAGACAGACAGACAGACAGCAATAGACAGGGAGGGTGTGAGTGTGGCACATATATGTGGCACATGCACACTAAGAAACCCTAGAGATAGACACAGTGAGTCAAAGACAGAAATGTCCCAACCTTCATAGTGCCCATCCCCTTATTATTTCCCTTATCCCCTCATCCCATGCCTCCCCTTGCTTATTATCCCATCCCCCCCCTGCTTTCTCCCATCTTATCCCTGCCATGTATGTAGTACATACATCCCCCCTTCCCCCCCTTATATATCTCCCCCATATCCTTCCTTCTCCTTATCCCTGCATGCCATAACTGCTGCCTCCATCCCCTCTGCATTATTTATATATTATCCCTGCTCCCCACCCCACCCCCACCCCTGCATATTATTATGTAGATTTCTTCTGATAAAGCTAGCTATCAAGCTAGAGCAGCCCATCCATGCATATGCATGCATGCCAGCCATCCAGCCACACACATCTATCTATACACATACCTGTATGTATATATATGCATGTGTATCTGCCACCATGCATATACACATGCTAACAGCAGCCCATCCAGCAACTTCTAAGCTCTGCTTGCATCTATTATTAAGCCCTGCATTACTTGATGATTGATGATGTACGGATGCTATATAGATACAGCAGCCATCTATCTAATTATGCATGTGATGAGTGGCTGGGTATACTATGTATGGAGATATCTATTAACTGTGGGAGGCAGCATAGCAGGGTTACATACATGCAGGGTTATATTGCTGGGATTTTTTGCTTTTGTGGGTACTCTAGCAAGCTATGTTATGGCAGCATGCTCTGCTGCTGATGGCTTATTAGAGCTGCTGCTGTCTATATTTGCCTGCCTCCTTGATTGCTCCATCCTGCTGGGTTTCTCATCAGGGTTTGCTTGTCTTGGTTTCTTATTATACTGTTATTTATAGCTAGATAATAATGGCAGTATGTAATTATAAACATTGTGGCAGAGTAGTAATAATGCAGTTTGATTGGCATCGCGCACGGCTGTTGTTCGGTGGTTGTTGTTGTTGCTGTTGTGCGCCGGCGGGCCAGCCCGTAGTGTTTGTTGGGTTGTTGGGTTGGGTTGGTTGGTCTGGACTGCTTTTTCGTCGTCCGTGTGACTTTCCGCGATTTGAGCATAGCTTTGAGAAGCTGTTTCTTGGCCGAAGAATTCGGTGCGATTGTTTTGTCGTTTTGTGAGGTTGAAAAGAGCCATGTGTAGCAGTCCCTGGCTCTAGGCTCCTTTCGCGCGACAATTTCGACGATTTGCTTCATTTTTTTCGCGCACTTTTGGCGTTATTTTGTTTTTATGTTTCAAGGATTAAATATTTCTTTTTGGTTGCGCGAATGGTGCCGTCTGGGCTTCAGGGTCTGCCTGGCCATGGTCGCAGCTGACTTGTTTGACCATGCTTTCGACTACTTTTTTTTGCAATGGTTGAATAATAACGCAAGTAATTTATTTGAGAAATTAGGCGGTCGTTTTGGTGTTGTTTTGTGTCCGGCTTTGGGCCAACTGCTTTTGGACGGACTGTTATAGTTACGACGAGTTATTGTTTTGCTAGAGCTATATATATCCAAGTATAAAATATAGAGACGCACTTTGTTTGTTTGCTGCCATTTGTTTGTGGCTAGTTGGCTGGTTTCTAACTGTTTTGGTCGTAGCTGCCTCTGCTTTCCTTGCAAAAAGCACAAGAATGATCTATGATAAAATAGAATCGTTTCTGTTTCCTTGCTTTTGCATGCTGTGCGTTTGCTGGTGCGTTTGCTGTCTCCTACTACTCTGCCATTTTTGCAGTCCGGTTTGCTGTGCTTGCGTTGTTTTCTTTGCTGTCCTGGACATATCTAGTGTTCTTATTTCGTTACACATATCACTGTGCGTGTGCTTTTGGTTGCTGTCAAGTCTTTTGACTAAAGTTTGCTCTTTTTGAGGGGGTGGGGAGGATATATTATCAAGGCACAGCATCCATATAGAGAGGCAAAATATTAATTTCACATGTTTTGTTACATCGTTCAATGGCACCATATGGTGGCACAACGGCGGCACAATAGTTTATTTTATAGCTGCACAGCAATGCGTGATGGCACCCCACGGCACCCCACGGCAACACCAATAAACCGCACAAAGGCACACAACGGCAGCACCATGCAAATAATCACGCGTCCATTGCCCCACCTCGATTGCCCCACTTCCATCGCCCCACCTTTGTTCCCCCCTCGCTCGTCGTCCCCCCGCATTCGCCTCCGTCACCCCACTTCCGTCGCCCCACGTTCATCGCCCCGCCTCTGTCGCCCCACACCTCTGTCACCCCACCTCTGTCACCTCACTTCCATCACCCGCCTTTGTTTCCCACCTCCTCCTTCACCCCATGTTCGTTGCCCCACCTCCGCCACCCCGCCTCCGTCACCCCACCCCGCCTCCGTCACACCGCCTCCGTCGCCCCGCCTCCGTCTCCGGCCCGGCTGCATCCGTCACCAGCCTGGCTGCGTCCGCCGCCAGCTCCACTGCCTTCGTCACCTGCCCTGCTGCCACCATCGCCAGCACCTGCGTGACGGCAGTGCAACTTAGCGGCGGTACAGCGCATGTGTCGTCGTCACAGCGTCGTGCGGTGTTGGCAGATCACAATTGCAGTGCAGCATGGCGGCAGTGACGAAACCTAACCAAATACATCCCACACTAACACGTGCATGAAGCCCCCCCTGCCTCCCTTTCCTTCCTCTTACTGCACCCTTGCCAACCCCCAACCCCACCCTGGTCAACCCCCAGATTCCACCCCCAGCCGTACCAACATGTAGCGCCAGACAACATTATAGTGTGGACCATGCACCTGCAGGCACGTAGGAGGGGACAAACAGCACACAGCACAGTCATCAGAGTCTTTGCAACATGTGAAATAGTTTTTTCACCCCTCCCTTACAGTACCAGAATTCCCCCACAGCTTCGGCACAGCACTGCGGTAGCACAGTGGTGTGGCAGTTCACAGCTCGGTGGCAGCACAGCGCAATGGCAGGAAAACGCGGCGGCAGCACACACCATGGCGTCAATGCAGCATGGCGACAGCTCCGCTTGGTGGCAGCACAGCATGCCCACCACGCCTCCGTCACCCCTCTAACCCCGCCCCCGTCCCCCCTCTAACCCCGCCTCCGTCACCCCTCTAAGCCCGCCTCCGTCCCCCCTCCAACCCCGCCTCCGTTGCCCCTTTAACCCCGCCCCCGTCGCCCCCCTTCCCCGCCTCCGTCGCCCCCCTTCCCCGCCTCCGTCGCCCCCCTTCCCCGCCTCCGTCGCCCCCCTTCCCCGCCTCCGTCGCCCCCCTTCCCCGCCTCCGTCGCCCCCCTTCCCCGCCTCCGTCGCCCCCCTTCCCCCTCCTCCGTCGCCCCTCTTCCCCCTCCTCCGTTGGCCCCCTTCCCCCGCCTCCGGCCTCCACCCCACTGCGGCCCTACCAGTCTCCTGCTGCCTGTGTCTCCTTCCCTGCTGCCTCCGTCACCAGCGTCAGCCTGATGGCAGTGCAACACGGTGGTGTGATACAGAGTGATGGCAGTGCAACATGGTGGCGGCACTATGTGCGGCGGCAGCACAGCACGGCGGCCATGCAGCACTGCAGCGGCACAGCATGGGAACTGCACAGTGCGAGGTGGCAGCACAGCCTGGCAGCGGTGCAGCGCAGCGACAGCACATCACATCACGATGGTGATGCCGCACGGCAGCAGCATAGCGCGAAGACTGTGCAGCATGGCAGCCGTGATGAAACCTTACCATATCCAATGCTACAGCATGCACGCGCCCCCCCCCTTCCCCTTCACTTTATCTTATTGCTCCCCGCCCAAACCCCAACCCTACCCTGGCCAGCCCCCCACCCAATTCCCCTCCCTGCCTTACCAGCATCCATCACCAGACAACATTGTCATGTGGGCCATGCACCTGCAAGCACAAAGGAGAGGACATATAGCACACAGCTCAGGCATCAGGGTCTTTGCAACATGCAAAAAAATGTCATCTCCCTCTTATGTTACCAGCTTTTCCCCCTCCACCTCCGGCACAGCACGGCAGCATCACAGTGTGGCAGTGCCGTCACCCCTCCCCCTTTGCCACCGTCACCCCTGCCCCGTGCCGCCGTCACCCCTGCCCCGTGCCGCCATCACCCCTGCCCCGTGCCGCCGTCACCCCTGCCCCATGCCGCCATCACCCCTGCCCCGTGCCGCCGTCACCCCTGCCCCGTGCCGCCGTCACCCCTGCCCCGTGCCGCCGTCACCCCTGCCCCATGCCGCCATCACCCCTGCCCCGTGCCGCCGTCACCCCTCCCCCTTTGCCACCGTCACCCCTGCCCCGTGCCGCCGTCACCCCTGCCCCGTGCCGCCGTCACCCCTGCCCCGTGCCGCCGTCACCCCTGCCCCATGCCGCCATCACCCCTGCCCCGTGCCGCCGTCACCCCTCCCCCTTTGCCACCGTCACCCCTCCCCCTTTGCCACCGTCACCCCTGCCCCGTGCCGCCGTCACCCCTGCCCCGTGCCGCCGTCACCCCTGCCCCGTGCCGCCGTCACCCCTGCCCCGTGCCGCCGTCACCCCTGCCCCGTGCCGCCGTCACCCCTGCCCCGTGCCGCCGTCACCCCTGCCCCGTGCCGCCGTCACCCCTGCCCCGTGCCGCCGTCACCCCTGCCCCGTGCCGCCGTCACCCCTGCCCCGTGCCGCCGTCACCCCTGCTCCTTGCAGCCGTCACCCCTCCCCCTTTGATGCCGTCACCCCTCCCCCTTTGCCGCCGCCACCCCTCCCCCTTGCCACCGGTTCCCCCCAAGTTTTGCCGCCGTTGCCCGCCCCCCATGCCGCCGTCACCCCTCCCCCTTTGCCACCTTTTTGCAGCTGTCATCACCCCTATGCCGCCGTCACCCCTCCCACTTCATTCCACTGCGGCTCTACACCAGCCTCCACAACTTACCCTTGGTATCATCTTTTCAGCTTCCTTGCCAGTGTAGAAGCAGACTCCTGCATGTACCCAGTGGCGCCACAGCTGAGAACCTGCGGCAGCGGACGGGGCACGCACCCGGGCAGCAGACGTCAGGTGCATGACAGACATGGCAAAAGAAACACGAACCCAGCAGAATAGGAAAGGGCGCTTGCACAGATGTCGGGGGCTTAGGGTTCAGAGGTCACCCTGCATATGACATGTTAGGCAATTTTCATGTAGATGGCAGCCTGCCTTGCCACATGTGCACCCTCGCCTTATACAGCACTAAGAAGAGAGGTCATTTTGGGGTTTTTGCCATATGTTAATATGTTTCCCACAGGATGGCCTGTTGGAGTAGTAAAATCAGTGGTGACTGGTTCATGGATGGAGGCTGCAGTCATATGTTTGCTGTTATAAAGTATGGTGAGTCAATAAATTTAGACTGCAGCAAAATGATATTCACATATTGAAGGGGAAGTATAAAATTGGGGTTATCCAAGCCTGGGCATAGGAAGTCAGTTGTGATAAGTATGATTACAGAAGCATCCATCCACCCATCCATCCACCCATCCATCCACCCATCCATCCACCCATCCATCCACCCATCCATCCACCCATCTGTCCACCCATCTGTCCATCCAACCAACCATCCAACCAACCATCCATCCAAGCAACCATCCAAGCATCCATCCATTGGATGGACGAATTAGGTTGCTGAAGGAGTGAGAAGACTGCTAGCAGCCTGGACAGGTGTATTAGAGAAGTCCTTTGTTGGATCCCGACGTGCCAGTCCCATGCTGAATTGATGGAATATGCTGGAGTTTGCCACAATTCGTGTGTGTGCCTGAAGGCTGCATTGCACAGCCTTTGCATTATTGGAATGATCCCCGTAGAAAATATGCAGGGGGTTGATGCATGCTGGGTTGCTGCAGATGTGCATGGCAATCGGCTTATAGGTCAACGGGTCATGTACCGGTTGCTTGGCAGCTTTTCGTGGTCTTGGCTCCAGGTGTGTCGGGTACTGCATCCGGCCATTTTGAGGCCATCCATGCATTGCCCATAGGATGAAGTGGTGGGCTCCAATGTAGATCCCACTCCGCTGCGTTCCTGGTGAACACTTGACTCGCCTCCCCACCAGGAAGTATATATATCCTTTCCTGTTCTGGAACAGTAACCTCTTTTTAAGCCTGACTCTTAAGCTGCCTGGTAAAGGAGGCACCATGTAATAGTCTGCTGCCCCATCATTGTCAGCAGCAGGGTGTCCAACAGCTGCTGCTGGTACCTGCTGGCCCTGTTGGGGCTGTTGGTATGGAAGACCCCCACTGGGGCCCCCACCAGTAGCACCCCCCTGCTGACCTGCTGTACCACCCCCATCAGCTGATGTGGCCACCACCATTGTCAGTTCCCGTAAACGTGGCTGTGCAGATGGTCTACAGAGGGAGAGTGTTATGCATGGAGAATCCATGGGTACATGAGGCACATGCCGTCCAGCTAAATGTTGAGCAAGTCTGTCTTTAGCTGCCTGTACCTGTGCTGCTGTTAAGGTGGGTGGGTGATGGTGGGGGTGATTATCGACAAGCTGTTGTACTGTAGCCACAGGATCAACAGCAGCAGTCATCGCAGGTGCGGGCTGCTGCTGCTGCTGCTGCGGTTGCTGCGGTTGCTGGGCAGCAGCCGCAGCATCAGTTTGACGGGCAAAATATTGGTGCGCGTCTGTGAAAAAATCAGCTATATCACTTGGTAAAAGGCCTCGACTTAGAGCTGAAGCCTGTTCCATCTGAAGTAATTCCAGCATTTTTTGTGCTAAGCACGCCCGTACTCCTCCTCCAGCAGATGGACGTACAGCGGTGGGGACGATGATGGGGGCAATGAAGACCAATGGAAACCACACAAGGAGTGCATTCTCCACCACCAGTCTTTCCGTCTGGTCCATGCCCAGGGCCATGGACATATTCCGTACTGCATCATCCCACTCCTCTCTCTGATGTGCGGGGACAATGCGCCATTTTGCTTGTAGGTGGTCTCCAAGGAAGGCCATGACCCTCAGGATACCCCTCATAAGAGTTTGCCACCCCTGTGGGCAGCTGCCCTGCTGCTGCTGCTGTGCTGATGATGGTGATGATGCCTGCGGCTGCTGCTGTGGCTGCGGCGGTGGTGGTGGCAGTAGTGGTGATGCTGGTGATGGCGGCGGCTGGTGCTGCAGCTGTAGGGTGGTCGGGTTATAGTGCTTACTCCATAGGCCACCATCCTTTTGGGTTTCCTCCTCACGCACAAGCTCCTTGTAGCGATCGTTTCTGTTGCTGTTGCTCCGTTGGTTAGCTGTGGGATGTTGGAAGACCCGTGGCGCCACCACTGTTCCCCGGGCAGTCTGCATGTGTTTGACAAATATCTGAGATTTTAGATTTACTCGTTAGCTAGTATCAACAGCGACATGTATGGCAGCCAGCTGACAATCAGGTGGGGGATCATGGTGCACCTAGCTGGGGTCGATCCTAGGACTTCCAAGGATACTACTCGCAACTAAGACCAACATGTGTATGATAGAGCAGAAGATGAGATCATGGAGCTATTGTCATGCCTATATCCTATAATGTCCACACCACACCCATACATTAACATGCCCCAATATTGCAATACCCCGCCCCCATACCCCACTGTAACCCCACTGTACAGCATGCAGCATTCATCACTCCTGCCCCTGACTTAATTGCCTGCTGCCAGCACTTTGCTTGAGTACATTTATTTACTTGACTACATGTATGTGGACATGTGTATTTATATGGGGAACCAAACGTGCATATATACCTTGACTTGTTGAAGTGTTGGGTGGAGCAAGCTTGCCATATTGTGGATGGATGGATTGACAGCTGCTGAAAGCCAGGGCAGGCAGGCTTGCCCCTGACGTTGGAGGCATGCCAATTGTTGGGGCAGCCAGGGGGTTTCTGGATCCAGGATGTTGCCTGCTGCTGCTACTTGCACAGCAGATGGTGTTGCCGGCATAGGTAGTGCAGGAGCTGCAGCAGTAGCAGCAGCAGCAGCTGGCACAGCATGTGTGCTATCATCATGGGCAGGTATATCTGCTGCTGGGGTGGTGGATGGTCCTGATGCTGATGCTGATGATCCTGCTGCCTGCGCTGCTGCAGTGGGGTCTGTATGTTGTGCTTGCTGCTTTCGTTGTCCTCCCCCCTGCTGGACTATTCTTCTTTTTCGTTGGTGCCGCTTACGCCGGTGTTCAAGGCGGCACTGGCGTTTGCTTGCTCGCTCCTCATCAGAGTAGTTGGAGTCCTCATCCTCCAAGTTATTGTCCTGATGATGACCCTCATCATTGACCATACTACTACTGTTCCTGCCATCAGCACCACTACAACTTCTGCCAAGACTGCTACTCCTTGCTGCTGATGTTGATGACGTGTATGAGGACATGTTTGCTTGATGGGTGGGTGGCTGGCAAGGACCCTTCCTACTTACAGATGTGTCTAGGCAGTACATAGAAATAAAGAGGTATGCATGCTTTATGTCAGAGAGAAAGAAAGAGAGAGAGAGAGAGAGTATGTGTGTGAGGGGGGAAAGGGGACAGACAGACAGACAGACAGACAGACAGACAGACAGACAGACAGACAGACAGACAGACAGACAGACAGACAGACAGCAATAGACAGGGAGGGTGTGAGTGTGGCACATATATGTGGCACATGCACACTAAGAAACCCTAGAGATAGACACAGTGAGTCAAAGACAGAAATGTCCCAACCTTCATAGTGCCCATCCCCTTATTATTTCCCTTATCCCCTCATCCCATGCCTCCCCTTGCTTATTATCCCATCCCCCCCCTGCTTTCTCCCATCTTATCCCTGCCATGTATGTAGTACATACATCCCCCCTTCCCCCCCTTATATATCTCCCCCATATCCTTCCTTCTCCTTATCCCTGCATGCCATAACTGCTGCCTCCATCCCCTCTGCATTATTTATATATTATCCCTGCTCCCCACCCCACCCCCACCCCTGCATATTATTATGTAGATTTCTTCTGATAAAGCTAGCTATCAAGCTAGAGCAGCCCATCCATGCATATGCATGCATGCCAGCCATCCAGCCACACACATCTATCTATACACATACCTGTATGTATATATATGCATGTGTATCTGCCACCATGCATATACACATGCTAACAGCAGCCCATCCAGCAACTTCTAAGCTCTGCTTGCATCTATTATTAAGCCCTGCATTACTTGATGATTGATGATGTACGGATGCTATATAGATACAGCAGCCATCTATCTAATTATGCATGTGATGAGTGGCTGGGTATACTATGTATGGAGATATCTATTAACTGTGGGAGGCAGCATAGCAGGGTTACATACATGCAGGGTTATATTGCTGGGATTTTTTGCTTTTGTGGGTACTCTAGCAAGCTATGTTATGGCAGCATGCTCTGCTGCTGATGGCTTATTAGAGCTGCTGCTGTCTATATTTGCCTGCCTCCTTGATTGCTCCATCCTGCTGGGTTTCTCATCAGGGTTTGCTTGTCTTGGTTTCTTATTATACTGTTATTTATAGCTAGATAATAATGGCAGTATGTAATTATAAACATTGTGGCAGAGTAGTAATAATGCAGTTTGATTGGCATCGCGCACGGCTGTTGTTCGGTGGTTGTTGTTGTTGCTGTTGTGCGCCGGCGGGCCAGCCCGTAGTGTTTGTTGGGTTGTTGGGTTGGGTTGGTTGGTCTGGACTGCTTTTTCGTCGTCCGTGTGACTTTCCGCGATTTGAGCATAGCTTTGAGAAGCTGTTTCTTGGCCGAAGAATTCGGTGCGATTGTTTTGTCGTTTTGTGAGGTTGAAAAGAGCCATGTGTAGCAGTCCCTGGCTCTAGGCTCCTTTCGCGCGACAATTTCGACGATTTGCTTCATTTTTTTCGCGCACTTTTGGCGTTATTTTGTTTTTATGTTTCAAGGATTAAATATTTCTTTTTGGTTGCGCGAATGGTGCCGTCTGGGCTTCAGGGTCTGCCTGGCCATGGTCGCAGCTGACTTGTTTGACCATGCTTTCGACTACTTTTTTTTGCAATGGTTGAATAATAACGCAAGTAATTTATTTGAGAAATTAGGCGGTCGTTTTGGTGTTGTTTTGTGTCCGGCTTTGGGCCAACTGCTTTTGGACGGACTGTTATAGTTACGACGAGTTATTGTTTTGCTAGAGCTATATATATCCAAGTATAAAATATAGAGACGCACTTTGTTTGTTTGCTGCCATTTGTTTGTGGCTAGTTGGCTGGTTTCTAACTGTTTTGGTCGTAGCTGCCTCTGCTTTCCTTGCAAAAAGCACAAGAATGATCTATGATAAAATAGAATCGTTTCTGTTTCCTTGCTTTTGCATGCTGTGCGTTTGCTGGTGCGTTTGCTGTCTCCTACTACTCTGCCATTTTTGCAGTCCGGTTTGCTGTGCTTGCGTTGTTTTCTTTGCTGTCCTGGACATATCTAGTGTTCTTATTTCGTTACACATATCACTGTGCGTGTGCTTTTGGTTGCTGTCAAGTCTTTTGACTAAAGTTTGCTCTTTTTGAGGGGGTGGGGAGGATATATTATCAAGGCACAGCATCCATATAGAGAGGCAAAATATTAATTTCACATGTTTTGTTACATCGTTCAATGGCACCATATGGTGGCACAACGGCGGCACAATAGTTTATTTTATAGCTGCACAGCAATGCGTGATGGCACCCCACGGCACCCCACGGCAACACCAATAAACCGCACAAAGGCACACAACGGCAGCACCATGCAAATAATCACGCGTCCATTGCCCCACCTCGATTGCCCCACTTCCATCGCCCCACCTTTGTTCCCCCCTCGCTCGTCGTCCCCCCGCATTCGCCTCCGTCACCCCACTTCCGTCGCCCCACGTTCATCGCCCCGCCTCTGTCGCCCCACACCTCTGTCACCCCACCTCTGTCACCTCACTTCCATCACCCGCCTTTGTTTCCCACCTCCTCCTTCACCCCATGTTCGTTGCCCCACCTCCGCCACCCCGCCTCCGTCACCCCACCCCGCCTCCGTCACACCGCCTCCGTCGCCCCGCCTCCGTCTCCGGCCCGGCTGCATCCGTCACCAGCCTGGCTGCGTCCGCCGCCAGCTCCACTGCCTTCGTCACCTGCCCTGCTGCCACCATCGCCAGCACCTGCGTGACGGCAGTGCAACTTAGCGGCGGTACAGCGCATGTGTCGTCGTCACAGCGTCGTGCGGTGTTGGCAGATCACAATTGCAGTGCAGCATGGCGGCAGTGACGAAACCTAACCAAATACATCCCACACTAACACGTGCATGAAGCCCCCCCTGCCTCCCTTTCCTTCCTCTTACTGCACCCTTGCCAACCCCCAACCCCACCCTGGTCAACCCCCAGATTCCACCCCCAGCCGTACCAACATGTAGCGCCAGACAACATTATAGTGTGGACCATGCACCTGCAGGCACGTAGGAGGGGACAAACAGCACACAGCACAGTCATCAGAGTCTTTGCAACATGTGAAATAGTTTTTTCACCCCTCCCTTACAGTACCAGAATTCCCCCACAGCTTCGGCACAGCACTGCGGTAGCACAGTGGTGTGGCAGTTCACAGCTCGGTGGCAGCACAGCGCAATGGCAGGAAAACGCGGCGGCAGCACACACCATGGCGTCAATGCAGCATGGCGACAGCTCCGCTTGGTGGCAGCACAGCATGCCCACCACGCCTCCGTCACCCCTCTAACCCCGCCCCCGTCCCCCCTCTAACCCCGCCTCCGTCACCCCTCTAAGCCCGCCTCCGTCCCCCCTCCAACCCCGCCTCCGTTGCCCCTTTAACCCCGCCCCCGTCGCCCCCCTTCCCCGCCTCCGTCGCCCCCCTTCCCCGCCTCCGTCGCCCCCCTTCCCCGCCTCCGTCGCCCCCCTTCCCCGCCTCCGTCGCCCCCCTTCCCCGCCTCCGTCGCCCCCCTTCCCCGCCTCCGTCGCGCCCCCTTCCCCCTCCTCCGTCGCCCCTCTTCCCCCTCCTCCGTTGGCCCCCTTCCCCCGCCTCCGGCCTCCACCCCACTGCGGCCCTACCAGTCTCCTGCTGCCTGTGTCTCCTTCCCTGCTGCCTCCGTCACCAGCGTCAGCCTGATGGCAGTGCAACACGGTGGTGTGATACAGAGTGATGGCAGTGCAACATGGTGGCGGCACTATGTGCGGCGGCAGCACAGCACGGCGGCCATGCAGCACTGCAGCGGCACAGCATGGGAACTGCACAGTGCGAGGTGGCAGCACAGCCTGGCAGCGGTGCAGCGCAGCGACAGCACATCACATCACGATGGTGATGCCGCACGGCAGCAGCATAGCGCGAAGACTGTGCAGCATGGCAGCCGTGATGAAACCTTACCATATCCAATGCTACAGCATGCACGCGCCCCCCCCCTTCCCCTTCACTTTATCTTATTGCTCCCCGCCCAAACCCCAACCCTACCCTGGCCAGCCCCCCACCCAATTCCCCTCCCTGCCTTACCAGCATCCATCACCAGACAACATTGTCATGTGGGCCATGCACCTGCAAGCACAAAGGAGAGGACATATAGCACACAGCTCAGGCATCAGGGTCTTTGCAACATGCAAAAAAATGTCATCTCCCTCTTATGTTACCAGCTTTTCCCCCTCCACCTCCGGCACAGCACGGCAGCATCACAGTGTGGCAGTGCCGTCACCCCTCCCCCTTTGCCACCGTCACCCCTGCCCCGTGCCGCCGTCACCCCTGCCCCGTGCCGCCATCACCCCTGCCCCGTGCCGCCGTCACCCCTGCCCCATGCCGCCATCACCCCTGCCCCGTGCCGCCGTCACCCCTGCCCCGTGCCGCCGTCACCCCTGCCCCGTGCCGCCGTCACCCCTGCCCCATGCCGCCATCACCCCTGCCCCGTGCCGCCGTCACCCCTCCCCCTTTGCCACCGTCACCCCTGCCCCGTGCCGCCGTCACCCCTGCCCCGTGCCGCCGTCACCCCTGCCCCGTGCCGCCGTCACCCCTGCCCCATGCCGCCATCACCCCTGCCCCGTGCCGCCGTCACCCCTCCCCCTTTGCCACCGTCACCCCTCCCCCTTTGCCACCGTCACCCCTGCCCCGTGCCGCCGTCACCCCTGCCCCGTGCCGCCGTCACCCCTGCCCCGTGCCGCCGTCACCCCTGCCCCGTGCCGCCGTCACCCCTGCCCCGTGCCGCCGTCACCCCTGCCCCGTGCCGCCGTCACCCCTGCCCCGTGCCGCCGTCACCCCTGCCCCGTGCCGCCGTCACCCCTGCCCCGTGCCGCCGTCACCCCTGCCCCGTGCCGCCGTCACCCCTGCTCCTTGCAGCCGTCACCCCTCCCCCTTTGATGCCGTCACCCCTCCCCCTTTGCCGCCGCCACCCCTCCCCCTTGCCACCGGTTCCCCCCAAGTTTTGCCGCCGTTGCCCGCCCCCCATGCCGCCGTCACCCCTCCCCCTTTGCCACCTTTTTGCAGCTGTCATCACCCCTATGCCGCCGTCACCCCTCCCACTTCATTCCACTGCGGCTCTACACCAGCCTCCACAACTTACCCTTGGTATCATCTTTTCAGCTTCCTTGCCAGTGTAGAAGCAGACTCCTGCATGTACCCAGTGGCGCCACAGCTGAGAACCTGCGGCAGCGGACGGGGCACGCACCCGGGCAGCAGACGTCAGGTGCATGACAGACATGGCAAAAGAAACACGAACCCAGCAGAATAGGAAAGGGCGCTTGCACAGATGTCGGGGGCTTAGGGTTCAGAGGTCACCCTGCATATGACATGTTAGGCAATTTTCATGTAGATGGCAGCCTGCCTTGCCACATGTGCACCCTCGCCTTATACAGCACTAAGAAGAGAGGTCATTTTGGGGTTTTTGCCATATGTTAATATGTTTCCCACAGGATGGCCTGTTGGAGTAGTAAAATCAGTGGTGACTGGTTCATGGATGGAGGCTGCAGTCATATGTTTGCTGTTATAAAGTATGGTGAGTCAATAAATTTAGACTGCAGCAAAATGATATTCACATATTGAAGGGGAAGTATAAAATTGGGGTTATCCAAGCCTGGGCATAGGAAGTCAGTTGTGATAAGTATGATTACAGAAGCATCCATCCACCCATCCATCCACCCATCCATCCACCCATCCATCCACCCATCCATCCACCCATCCATCCACCCATCTGTCCACCCATCTGTCCATCCAACCAACCATCCAACCAACCATCCATCCAAGCAACCATCCAAGCATCCATCCATTGGATGGACGAATTAGGTTGCTGAAGGAGTGAGAAGACTGCTAGCAGCCTGGACAGGTGTATTAGAGAAGTCCTTTGTTGGATCCCGACGTGCCAGTCCCATGCTGAATTGATGGAATATGCTGGAGTTTGCCACAATTCGTGTGTGTGCCTGAAGGCTGCATTGCACAGCCTTTGCATTATTGGAATGATCCCCGTAGAAAATATGCAGGGGGTTGATGCATGCTGGGTTGCTGCAGATGTGCATGGCAATCGGCTTATAGGTCAACGGGTCATGTACCGGTTGCTTGGCAGCTTTTCGTGGTCTTGGCTCCAGGTGTGTCGGGTACTGCATCCGGCCATTTTGAGGCCATCCATGCATTGCCCATAGGATGAAGTGGTGGGCTCCAATGTAGATCCCACTCCGCTGCGTTCCTGGTGAACACTTGACTCGCCTCCCCACCAGGAAGTATATATATCCTTTCCTGTTCTGGAACAGTAACCTCTTTTTAAGCCTGACTCTTAAGCTGCCTGGTAAAGGAGGCACCATGTAATAGTCTGCTGCCCCATCATTGTCAGCAGCAGGGTGTCCAACAGCTGCTGCTGGTACCTGCTGGCCCTGTTGGGGCTGTTGGTATGGAAGACCCCCACTGGGGCCCCCACCAGTAGCACCCCCCTGCTGACCTGCTGTACCACCCCCATCAGCTGATGTGGCCACCACCATTGTCAGTTCCCGTAAACGTGGCTGTGCAGATGGTCTACAGAGGGAGAGTGTTATGCATGGAGAATCCATGGGTACATGAGGCACATGCCGTCCAGCTAAATGTTGAGCAAGTCTGTCTTTAGCTGCCTGTACCTGTGCTGCTGTTAAGGTGGGTGGGTGATGGTGGGGGTGATTATCGACAAGCTGTTGTACTGTAGCCACAGGATCAACAGCAGCAGTCATCGCAGGTGCGGGCTGCTGCTGCTGCTGCTGCGGTTGCTGCGGTTGCTGGGCAGCAGCCGCAGCATCAGTTTGACGGGCAAAATATTGGTGCGCGTCTGTGAAAAAATCAGCTATATCACTTGGTAAAAGGCCTCGACTTAGAGCTGAAGCCTGTTCCATCTGAAGTAATTCCAGCATTTTTTGTGCTAAGCACGCCCGTACTCCTCCTCCAGCAGATGGACGTACAGCGGTGGGGACGATGATGGGGGCAATGAAGACCAATGGAAACCACACAAGGAGTGCATTCTCCACCACCAGTCTTTCCGTCTGGTCCATGCCCAGGGCCATGGACATATTCCGTACTGCATCATCCCACTCCTCTCTCTGATGTGCGGGGACAATGCGCCATTTTGCTTGTAGGTGGTCTCCAAGGAAGGCCATGACCCTCAGGATACCCCTCATAAGAGTTTGCCACCCCTGTGGGCAGCTGCCCTGCTGCTGCTGCTGTGCTGATGATGGTGATGATGCCTGCGGCTGCTGCTGTGGCTGCGGCGGTGGTGGTGGCAGTAGTGGTGATGCTGGTGATGGCGGCGGCTGGTGCTGCAGCTGTAGGGTGGTCGGGTTATAGTGCTTACTCCATAGGCCACCATCCTTTTGGGTTTCCTCCTCACGCACAAGCTCCTTGTAGCGATCGTTTCTGTTGCTGTTGCTCCGTTGGTTAGCTGTGGGATGTTGGAAGACCCGTGGCGCCACCACTGTTCCCCGGGCAGTCTGCATGTGTTTGACAAATATCTGAGATTTTAGATTTACTCGTTAGCTAGTATCAACAGCGACATGTATGGCAGCCAGCTGACAATCAGGTGGGGGATCATGGTGCACCTAGCTGGGGTCGATCCTAGGACTTCCAAGGATACTACTCGCAACTAAGACCAACATGTGTATGATAGAGCAGAAGATGAGATCATGGAGCTATTGTCATGCCTATATCCTATAATGTCCACACCACACCCATACATTAACATGCCCCAATATTGCAATACCCCGCCCCCATACCCCACTGTAACCCCACTGTACAGCATGCAGCATTCATCACTCCTGCCCCTGACTTAATTGCCTGCTGCCAGCACTTTGCTTGAGTACATTTATTTACTTGACTACATGTATGTGGACATGTGTATTTATATGGGGAACCAAACGTGCATATATACCTTGACTTGTTGAAGTGTTGGGTGGAGCAAGCTTGCCATATTGTGGATGGATGGATTGACAGCTGCTGAAAGCCAGGGCAGGCAGGCTTGCCCCTGACGTTGGAGGCATGCCAATTGTTGGGGCAGCCAGGGGGTTTCTGGATCCAGGATGTTGCCTGCTGCTGCTACTTGCACAGCAGATGGTGTTGCCGGCATAGGTAGTGCAGGAGCTGCAGCAGTAGCAGCAGCAGCAGCTGGCACAGCATGTGTGCTATCATCATGGGCAGGTATATCTGCTGCTGGGGTGGTGGATGGTCCTGATGCTGATGCTGATGATCCTGCTGCCTGCGCTGCTGCAGTGGGGTCTGTATGTTGTGCTTGCTGCTTTCGTTGTCCTCCCCCCTGCTGGACTATTCTTCTTTTTCGTTGGTGCCGCTTACGCCGGTGTTCAAGGCGGCACTGGCGTTTGCTTGCTCGCTCCTCATCAGAGTAGTTGGAGTCCTCATCCTCCAAGTTATTGTCCTGATGATGACCCTCATCATTGACCATACTACTACTGTTCCTGCCATCAGCACCACTACAACTTCTGCCAAGACTGCTACTCCTTGCTGCTGATGTTGATGACGTGTATGAGGACATGTTTGCTTGATGGGTGGGTGGCTGGCAAGGACCCTTCCTACTTACAGATGTGTCTAGGCAGTACATAGAAATAAAGAGGTATGCATGCTTTATGTCAGAGAGAAAGAAAGAGAGAGAGAGAGAGAGTATGTGTGTGAGGGGGGAAAGGGGACAGACAGACAGACAGACAGACAGACAGACAGACAGACAGACAGACAGACAGACAGACAGACAGACAGACAGACAGCAATAGACAGGGAGGGTGTGAGTGTGGCACATATATGTGGCACATGCACACTAAGAAACCCTAGAGATAGACACAGTGAGTCAAAGACAGAAATGTCCCAACCTTCATAGTGCCCATCCCCTTATTATTTCCCTTATCCCCTCATCCCATGCCTCCCCTTGCTTATTATCCCATCCCCCCCCTGCTTTCTCCCATCTTATCCCTGCCATGTATGTAGTACATACATCCCCCCTTCCCCCCCTTATATATCTCCCCCATATCCTTCCTTCTCCTTATCCCTGCATGCCATAACTGCTGCCTCCATCCCCTCTGCATTATTTATATATTATCCCTGCTCCCCACCCCACCCCCACCCCTGCATATTATTATGTAGATTTCTTCTGATAAAGCTAGCTATCAAGCTAGAGCAGCCCATCCATGCATATGCATGCATGCCAGCCATCCAGCCACACACATCTATCTATACACATACCTGTATGTATATATATGCATGTGTATCTGCCACCATGCATATACACATGCTAACAGCAGCCCATCCAGCAACTTCTAAGCTCTGCTTGCATCTATTATTAAGCCCTGCATTACTTGATGATTGATGATGTACGGATGCTATATAGATACAGCAGCCATCTATCTAATTATGCATGTGATGAGTGGCTGGGTATACTATGTATGGAGATATCTATTAACTGTGGGAGGCAGCATAGCAGGGTTACATACATGCAGGGTTATATTGCTGGGATTTTTTGCTTTTGTGGGTACTCTAGCAAGCTATGTTATGGCAGCATGCTCTGCTGCTGATGGCTTATTAGAGCTGCTGCTGTCTATATTTGCCTGCCTCCTTGATTGCTCCATCCTGCTGGGTTTCTCATCAGGGTTTGCTTGTCTTGGTTTCTTATTATACTGTTATTTATAGCTAGATAATAATGGCAGTATGTAATTATAAACATTGTGGCAGAGTAGTAATAATGCAGTTTGATTGGCATCGCGCACGGCTGTTGTTCGGTGGTTGTTGTTGTTGCTGTTGTGCGCCGGCGGGCCAGCCCGTAGTGTTTGTTGGGTTGTTGGGTTGGGTTGGTTGGTCTGGACTGCTTTTTCGTCGTCCGTGTGACTTTCCGCGATTTGAGCATAGCTTTGAGAAGCTGTTTCTTGGCCGAAGAATTCGGTGCGATTGTTTTGTCGTTTTGTGAGGTTGAAAAGAGCCATGTGTAGCTGGCTCTAGGCTCCTTTCGCGCGGCAATTTCGACGATTTGCTTTGTTTTTTTCGCGCACTTTTTGCGTTATTTTGTTTTTATGTTTCAAGGATTAAATATTGCTTTTTGGTTGCGCGAATGGTGCCGTCTGGGCTTCAGGGTCTGCCTGGCCATGGTCGCAGCTGACTTGTTTGACCATGCTTTCGACTACTTTTTTTTGCAATGGCTGAATAATAACGCGAGTAATTTATTTGAGAAATTAGGCGGTCGTTCTGGTGTTGTTTTGTGTCCGGCTTTGGGCCAACTGCTTTTGGACGTACTGTTAGTATAGTTACGACGCGTTATATTGTTTTGCTAAAGCTATATATATGTGTCCAATTAATTATAAAATATATAAAGATATGCAGTTTGTTTCTTTGCTGCCCTTTGTTTGTGGCTAGTTGGCTGGTTTCTGACTGTTTTGGTCGTAGCTGCCTCTGCTTTCCTTGCAAAAAGCACAAGAATGCTGTATGATAAACTATAATCATCGTTTCTGTTTCCTTGCTTTTGCATGCTGTGCGTTTGCTGCTGGTGCATTTGCTGCTGTCTCTGCCATTTTTACAGTCCGGTTTGCTGTGCTTGTGTTGTTTTCTTTGCTGTCCTGGACATTTCTGGTGTTCTTATTTCGTTAAACAAAAATCATTCTGCGTGCTTTTGCTGTCGAGTCGTTTGACTACATAGTTTGCTTCTTTGTGAGGGGGTGGGGGAGAGAAACATCATAAAGAGGCACACAGCATCTATAGAGAGGCAATATTTTTTTCACATGTTTGGTTACATTGTTCAATGGCACCCTATGCAGGCACAACGGCGGCACAATAGTTTATTATATGGCACCCCACGGCACCCCACGGCAACACCAATAAAGCGCATAAAGGCACACAACGGCGGCACCATGCAAATAATCACGCGTCCATTGCCCCACCTCGATTGCCCCACTTCCATCGCCCCGCCTTTGTTCCCCCCGCGTTCGTCGCCCCCTGCATTCGCCACCCCGCCTTCGTCACCCCACTTCCGTTGCCCGCGTTCATCACCCCGCCTCCGTCGCCCCACACCTCTGTCACCTCACTTCCATCACCCGCCTTTGTTTCCCACCGCCTCCTTCCCCCCCTGTTCGTCGCCCCACCTCCGCCACCCCGTGTCCGTCACCCCACCTCCGCCACCCCGCGTCCGTCACCCCACCTCTGCCACCCCGCGTCCGTCACCCCACCTCGCCTCCATCAACCCACCTCGCCTCCATCAACCCACCCCGCCTCCGTCACCCCGCCGCCGTCACCCTGCCGCCGTCACCCCGCCACCATCACCCCGCCGCCGTCGCCCTGCCTCCGTCGCCCTGCCTCCGTCGCCCTGCCTCCGTCTCCGGCCCGGCTGCATCCGTTGCCAGCCTGGCTGCATCCGTTGCCAATCTGGCTGCGTCCGCCGCCAGCCCCACTGCCTTCGTCACCTGCCCTGCCGCCACCGTCGCCAGCACCAGCGTGACGGCAGTGCAACACAGCACATGGCGGCAGCACTGCACGATGGCGACACTGTCGTGCGGTGTTGGCAGCGCACAATTGCAGTGCAGCATGGCGGCAGTGACGAAACCTAACCATATATATCCCACACTACCACATGCATGATGAAGCCCCCCCCCGCCTCCCTTTCTTTCCTCTTACTGCACCCTTGCCAACCCCCAACCCCACCCTGGTCAACCCCCAGATTCCACCCCCTGCTGTACACCAGCATGTAGCGCCAGACAACATTATGGTGTGGACCATGCACCTGCAGGCACGTAGGAGGGGACAAACAGCGCACAGCGCAGTCATCAAAGTCTTTGCAACATGCGAAATAGTGTTATCACCCCTCACAGTACCAGAATTCCCCTACACCTTCAGCACAGCACTGCTGTCGCACAGCAGCACGGCAGTGCACAGCTCAGTGGCAGCACAGCGCAATGGCAGGAAAACGCGGCGGCAGCACAGAACAGGATTGCGACTTCCCCCGCCTCCGTCACCCCCGTTCCCCCGCCTCCGTCGCTCCCGTTCACCCGCCTCCGTCGCTCCCGTTCACCCGCCTCCGTCGCCCCCGTTCCCCCGCCCCTCCGTCGCCCCTGTTCCCCCGCCTCCGTCGCCCCCGTTCCCCCACCTCCGTCGCCCCCGTTCCCCCGCCTCCGTCGCCCCCGTTCCCCCGCCCCCGTCGCCCCCCTTCCCCTGCCTCCAGCCTCCGCCCCACTGCAGCCCTACCAGTTTCCTGCTGCCTCTGTCGCCAGCGTCAGCCTGATGGCAGTGCAGCACGGTGGTGTCATACAGAGTGACGGCAGTGCAACTTGGTGGCGGCACAATGTGCGACAGGCAGCACAGCACGGCGGCCATGCAGCACTGCAGCGGCACAGCATGGGAGCTGCACAGTGCGAGGTGGCGGCACAGCCTGGTGGTGGTGCAGCGCAGTGACAGCAGAGCACGATGGTGATGCCACACGTCAGCTGCACAGCACAACGACTGTGCATGGCAGCATGGCAGCGGCAACAAAACCTTACCATATCCCATGCTACAACATGCACGAGCCCGCCCTCCCCTTCACTTTATCTTATCACTCCCCTCCCAACCCCCAACCCCACCCTGCCCAGCCCCCCACCCAATTCCCCTCCCAGCCTTACCAGCATCCATCACCAGACAACATTGTCATGTAGGCCATGCACCTGCAAGCACAAAGGAGAGGGCATATAGCACACAGCTCAGGCATCAGGGTCTTTGCAACATGCCAAAACATGTCATCTCCCTCTTACCTACGTTGCCCCTCCCCCCAGTCGTCTGCGTCACCCCTTCTCCTGCCTATGTCGGCCCTCCCCCCGCCTGCATCACCCCTCCCCCCATCTGCATCGCCCTTCCCACTGCCTGTGTCGCCCGTACCCTGCCTCCGCCACCCCTTCCGCCCACCTCCGCCACCCCTTCCGCCCACCTCCGCCACCCCTTCCGCCCACCTCCGCCACCCCTTCCGCCCACCTCCGCCACCCCTTCCGCCCACCTCCGCCACCCCCCCGCCCACCTCCGCCACCCCCCCGCCCACCTCCGCCACCCCCTCCGCCCACCTCCGCCACCTTCCGCCCACCTCCGCCACCCCTTCCGCCCACCTCCGCCACCCCTTCCATTTCCCGCATATTCCCCCACTCCCCACCTGCCGTACCTGCGTTTGTGTCCTTCTGGCCCCGTCCTGCCAGCTGCTATGGTGTCCATCACACCACCCATCCAGAAGCCACCAATGACATATCAGCACCAGCAGCTAAACCTGCCATAAGGACAGCATAAAGACAGATGTATTCGTGACAAACCAAAGATCCAGAAAACAGACAACAGACATGCAGGCAAAACATCTACTAACACTATCCATGGACAACAAGGACATAATGCATGTACACCCGTCCCGTCGCCCCTCTAACCCCGCCCCCGTCGCCCCTCTAACCCCGCCCCTCTAACCGCGCCCCCGTCGCCCCTCTAACCCCGCCTTCGTCGCCCCTCTAACCCCGCCCCCGTCGCCCCTCTATCCCCGCCCCCGTCGCCCCTCTATCCCCGCCCCCGTCGCCCCTCTAACCGCGCCCCCGTCGCCCCTCTAACCCCGCCCCCGTCGCCCCTCTAACCCCGCCCCCGTCGCCCCTCTAACCCCGCTTCCGTCACCCCTCTATCCCCGCCCCTGTCGCCTCTCTATCCCCGCCGCCGTCGCCCCTCCAACCCCGCCCCCGTCGCCCCTCTATCCCCGCCCCCGTCGCCCCTCTAACCGCGCCCCCGTCGCCCCTCCAACCCCGCCCCCGTCATCCCTCTAGTCCCGCCTCGGTCACCCCTCCAACCCCGCCGCCGTCGCCCCTCCAACCCCGCCTCCGTCGCCCCTCTATCCCCGCCCCCGTCGCCCCTCTAACCGCGCCCCCGTCGCCCCTCTAACCCCGCCTCCGTCGCCCCTCTGACCCCGCCTCCGTCACCCCTCTATCCCCGCCTCGGTCACCCCTCCAACCCCGCCCCTGTCGCCCCTCTAACCCCGCCCCCGTCGCCCCTCTATCCCCGCCTCCGTCGCCCCTCTAACCCCGCCTCCGTCGCCCCTCTAACCCCGCCCCCGTTGCCCCTCCAACCCCGCCTCCGTCGCCCCTCCAACCCCGCCTCCGTCGCCCCTCTAACCCCGCCTCCGTCGCCACTCTAACCCCGCCTCCATAACCCCTCAAATCCCACCCCCGCCGCCCCTCTAACCCCGCCCCCGTCGCCCCTCTATCCCCGCCCCCGTCGCCCCTCCAACCCCGCCCCCGTCGCCCCTCTATCCCCGCCCCCGTCGCCCCTCTATCCCCGCCCCTGTCGCCCCTCCAACCTCGCCTCCGTCGCCCCTCTATCCCCGCCCCCGTCGCCCCTCTATCCCCGCCCCCGTCGCCCCTCTAACCCCGCCGCCGTCGCCCCTCTATCCCCGCCCCCATCGCCCCTCTAACCCCGCCTCTGTCGCCCCTCGATCCCCGCCTTCGTCGCCCCTCTATCCCCGCCTTCGTCGCCCCTCTAACCCCGCCTCCGTCGCCCCTCTATCCCCGCCTCCGTCGCCCCTCTAACCCCGCCTCCGTCGCCCCTCCAACCCCGCCCACGTCGCCCCTCTAACCCCGCCTCCGTCACCCCTCTGACCCCGCCTCCGTCGCCCCTCCAACCCAGCCTCCGTCGCCCCTCTAACCCCGCCTCGGTCACCCCTCCAACCCCGCCCCCGTCGCCCCTCTATCCCCGCCCCCGTCGCCTCTCTAACCCCGCCTCCGACGCCCCTCCAACCTCGCCTCCGTCGCCCCTCTATCCCCGCCCCCGTCGCCCCTCTATCCCCGCCCCCGTCGCCCCTCTAACCCCGCCGCCGTCGCCCCTCTAGCCCCGCCGCCGTCGCCTCTCCAACCCCGCCGCCGTCGCCCCTCCAACCCCGCCGCCATCGCCCCTCCATCCCACTGCGGCCCTGCACCCGCCCCCACACCAAACCCTCGCTTACATCGTTCTAGCTTCCTCGCCAATGTAGCAAGCATTCGTACACGTAGCCAGTGGCGCCACAGCTGAGAACCTGCGGCAGCGGACAAGGGACGCACCTGGGCAGCAGACGTCAGGTGCATGTCGGACACGGCAAAAGAAACACAAATCAAGCAGAATAGGAAAGGGCGCTTGCAGAGATGTCGGGGGCAGCACAAACATGCGGGAAACACACGAAACACACATGTGAAGAAGTCACGATGGCGTCTGGACACCACAACGGCGGCATGGCGCCGCGGTGGCAAAGCAAGACAACCACGTAGGAAGACGACAGCTTCCCTGTGTCACCGCCTCCCCCGCGCCCGTCGCCCCTCTATCCCCGCCTCCGTCGCCCCTCTATCCCCGCCCCGTCGCCCCTCTATCCCCGCCCCGTCGCCCCTCTAACCCCGCCTCCGTCGCCCCTCTATCCCCGCCCCCGTCGCCCCTCTAACCCCGCCTCCATCGCCCCTCTAACCCCGCCTCCGTCGCCCCTCTATCCCCGCCTTCGTCGCCCCTCTAACCCCGCCTCCGTCGCCCCTCCAACCCTGCCTCCGTCACCCCTCAAACCCCGCCTCCGTCGCCCTGCGAAATACTGTCATCACCCTTGACTCGCATTACCAGACTTACCCCCCCACGCACACTGCTGGCACAGCATGGCCGCAGCACAGCGTGGCGGTGGTGCTGTGTGGCGGAGGCGCAGCATGGCGGTGATGCAGTATTAAGGCGGCAAAGCATGAAGGGAGCACAGTATGGCGTCGGTGCAGCAGCACCATGCGGCGGCAATGCAACGTGGCAGCAGCACAATGAGGCGGCATTCAAGCAGCATGAGGGCATCACCGTGCATGGCGGTAGCGATGCAGAGCGGCAGTGAACTAGTGCGGAAGCGGTGCAGCGCAGCAGCGGTGCAGCAGAGTAGCCACGCAACGCGGCAGCGGTGCGGCACGGCGCGGAAGTCGCACAGCGCGGCTTCCGTGCTGCGCGACTACCGCGCTCCACGGCTGCCACGCTGCGCGACTTCCGCGCCGCATCGCTGCCGCGCTGCACGGCTACCGTGCTGTGCGGCTAAAAATTTTATCCCCCGAAAATCGCCCCCATCGCGACTTTCGCCGCCATTTTTCACCCTGTCTTTGCGCCCTCCCCACTCAAAATATGCTGCAATTACTTACCGCTGTATTTCCATATATATTGCTGCATCTCGCCACACTCGTTGAGCAGCGCCGCCTCGTCCAGATGAATGGCGGCTTGTCTAACAGCGTCCTGTAGACATGAACCGTTGATTGCTGTAGTAAAAGGCAACAGTATCTATAGGATTTCGTCCCTTAAAGATCTGCAACTAATCGTGTGCTAGTGGGACGCGATGTCGAGAAAACATACTAGCCCTATTTAACATTGCCATTTTCGTTATCTCGTTACATATATTTGCCTTTCAAACTGAAATCTTTTTTTGGCACTGTTCTTGTAATGACTCATCATTTGGCCTTCATGACAAGTCATTTGTGTCGGTTGGCGGTTGGCCGGATCCATGCATGGGCAGATGGGCGGACTCCTCTGCTATTTAACCATCATACGCCCGCCTATCCCTTAACCTTTCCACTAATATTTTAGTGCAATAATTGTATGTGTCACGGGCTGCTTCATGTATGTGTTTCCAGTAATAAGGCTGCAGCCAAGGATCCAACCCCATCACAGAATAGTGCTTAAATCATGTGAAACCTGCATGTTCGTGTGTTGCTGCATGTTTTGTGCTGGACCTTACACAAGAACAATATATTTCACAATGCAATTTCCATGCCTACAGCTACCAAACACCAGCACAGCTACTGTGACCCATGGGACTGTGCCATGACCCATGGGTTGGCTGCGACCAAAGATGCTAACGGTCCTGTTGTTTCCAATCTACCTCCAAGTCCGCCACCAGTAACTCCTCCAGTATTTACGCCACATTTAGTTACACCATCAATTCCGCCACCTGTAACAAACCAGGTATTCCTCAGGTTCAGCCACAACCTTGGCCTTCGATGCCGCCAGCACGTTACCTCTGATTTCGCCACACTGTGGCCCTCTGATTTCGCCACACTGTGGCCCTCGATGCCGCCAGCACGTTACCTCTGATTCCGCCACACTGTGGCCCTCAATGCCGCCAGCACGTTACCTCTGATTCCGCCACCAGTTACACCTCTGATGATTAGGACACACGGGTTACACCACCAGTTACACTTCTGGTTATTCAGCCACCACCATTTACATGAATGGTGAGTGTTCCTTTCAGGGGCATTGAATGTTTGGTGTAACAGGAAGGGGGTGCAGCAGAGGGGGGGCGACGGCGGCAGGGGAGGGGGGGTGACAGGGGCGGGCAGGCAAGTGCGGTTTGAAGGGTTGGGTGTGTTGCACAGGCAACGGCGTTGGGTGGCGACAGCGGCAGGGGAGGGGGGGTGACAGGGGCGGGCAGGCAAGTGCGGTTTCAAGGGTTGGGTGTGTTGCACAGGTGACGGCGTTGGGTGGCGACAGCGGCAGGGGAGGGGGGGTGACGGGGGCGGGCAGGCAAGTGCGGTTTCAAGGGTTGGGTGTGTTGCACAGGCGACGGTGTTGGGTGGCGACAGCGGCAGGGGAGGGGGGGTGACAGGGGCGGGCAGGCAAGTGCGGTTTCAAGGGTTGGGTGTGTTGCACAGGTGACGGCGTTGGGTGGCGACAGTGGCAGGGGAGGGGGTGTGACGAGGGTGGGCAGGCAAGTGCGGTTTCAAGGGCTGGGTGCGTGGGACGGGCGACAGAGGTGGGTGGTGACAGCGGCAGGGGAAGGGGGGTGACGGGGACGGGCAGATGAGTGCTACTGTTCGTTTGCACACCATCTACTGCACTTGATCCATTTGTTTTATCCTTGCTTGCTATGATCTGCCCGCAGGTGCACAGATGGCCAGTGCAATCTGGTGCGCTAGCTGGCCATGATGATTGTCCTGCTGTAGGCCTACCATTATCAGCAAGACATGTTCGGTGAGTGTGCATCCTGGGCTGGGTAGCTCAGGGGTCATGATGGACGGCTGCAGCATGGTTGGGGATGGGATGGGGTTGGCACTTACGGGAAAATGGTGGGGTGGTGGTGGCGACAGGAAGGGTGGCTATGGAAGAAGTTGGTGATGGGGGGGAAGGAGTGTGGTTGTAAGGGTGGGATGGGAGGGGAAGGGATTGCTTTAGGATAGCGACAGAGGTTAGCCCCTGCCATCATTCCTTCCCTCCCCTGTCGCCACCCCTCCTGCTGCCATCACCACCACACGCCTTCCCTGTCACCGCCAAGTCCACCGTCACATTCGTGCTTACCTGCCTGCCCCCGTCTCCACCCCTCCCTGCCTCCATTGTCACCCCGCCCCTTCTCCGCCCATGCCCACCCCACCCTTGCAGCCGCATAAACCTGCCTGCCCCCGTCGCCCACCCTCCCTGCTGTCGCCACCCCGGCCCTTCTCCGCCCCTGCCCACCCCACCCTTGCAGCAACGCTTACCTGCCTGCCCCCATCACCACCCCTCCCTGCCTCCATCGCCACCCCGCCCCTTCTTCGCCCCTGCCCACCCCACCCTTGCAGCTGTGTTTCCCTGCCTGCCCCCGTCGCGCACCCTCCCTGCCACCATCGCCACCCCGCCCCTTCTCCGCCCATGCCCACCCCACCCTTGCAGCTGTGTTTCCCTGCCCGCCCCCGTCGCCACCCCTCCCTGCCTCCATCGCCACCCCGCCCCTTCTCCGCCCCTGCCCACCCCACCCTTGCAGCTGTGTTTCCCTGCCCGCCCCCGTCGCCCACCCTCCCTGCAACCATCGCCACCCCGCCCCTTCTCCGCCCCTGCCCACCCCACCCTTGCAGCTGTGTTTCCCTGCCTGCCCCCATCGCCCACCCTCCCTGCCACCATCACCACCCTGCCCCTTCTCCGCCCCTGCCCACCCCACCCTTGCAGCTGTGTTTCCCTGCCCGCCCCCGTCGCCACCCCTCCCTGCCTCCATCGCCACCCCGCCCCTTCTCCGCCCCTGCCCACCCCACCCTTGCAGCTGTGTTTCCCTGCCTGCCCCCATCGCCCACCCTCCCTGCCACCATCACCACCCCGCCCCTTCTCCGCCCCTGCCCACCCCACCCTTGCAGCTGTGTTTCCCTGCCCGTCCCCGTCGCCACCCCTCCCTGCCTCCATCGCCACCCCGCCCCTTCTCCGCCCCTTGCCCACCCCACCCTTGCAGCTGTGTGTCCCTGCCCGCCCCCGTCGCCACCCCTCCCTGCCTCCATCGCCACCACACTCATGTCCCTGTTGCCAGCCAGCCCACCCTTGCAGCTGTGTTTCCCTGCCTGCCCCCGTCGCCCACCCTCCCTGCCACCATCACCACCACACTCATGTCCCTGTTGCCAGCCAGCCCACCCTTGCAGCTGTGTTTCCCTGCCTGGCCCTGTCGCCATTTCTTCTCTCCCCCCGTGCCACCTCTCCCTGCCGCTGTCAACACCACACCCCCTATCCCATTCTGCCCAACCCAGTATTGCAAGCCCGCTTACCTATCTGGACCCTCCTTGCCACCCCTCCCTGCCGCCATCACTGCTGCAACCCTCCACTGTCCACTAGTGAAACCGTGCTTACCTGCACAACCCTGTTGCCATTTGTCCCCGCCCATGACGCCACCCCTCCCTGACACCGTTGCCATCACACCCTCGCACCAAACCCTGTCAACATACCCAACCTACCATAGCAACGGCACTTACCTCCTCGTCCCGGTCACCACCCCTCCCGGCAGCCATCACCGCCCCGCCTCATCCCCGTTGCCACCCATTGCAACCTTGCTTACGTGTCCGCCCCCGTCGGCACCCCTCCCTGCCGATTTCACCAACCTACCCCTTCCCCCGTCGCCGCCCAGCTCACCTACCAGCCTTCGTCACCACCCCTTGCTGCCACCATCACTGCCCCACCCGTTCCCTGTTATTGCCCACCCCACCATTGCAACCGCACTTAACGTTTCTGCCCGTGTCACCACCCCACCCTACAGCCATTGCCGCCCGAACCAATCCAGCCAATCTCCAGCCAGACCACCCTCGCCACCACATATCATGTGGGGGATGTCCTGGTAAGTGGCGGGGCAAGGTGGGGCAGCAGCAAGGGAGGGGAGGGGCAGCATTCTGGGGTGGAGATAAATGAGGGGAGGGGCAAAGAGTTGGGAGGGGGCAATGGCAGAGTGGATGGGCAAGGGGAGAAAAGGGGGGAGGCAGCAATAATTGGGGAGGGGGCCATGGAAGGGGCCGTGATGGGGATATGGTTAGGGGTGGCGACATGGGCAGGAGTGGGGCAGTGCGTGATTCAGGAGGGGATGCTCGGCAATCATGAGGTGGTTTGGGGGCTAAGGAGCTGGCCGACTTTGGAGGGGTGGGCCCCTGACAGGGCAGTGAAGGGATGGCGACCGGGACACATTGGGGTTGCAGATAAGGAGGGAAGGGAGGGGCCACATAATGGGGGGGCAATGAAGCAGCCCATGATGCATACAATTATTGCACTAATATATGAGTGGAAAGGCAAATGTATAGGCGGGCGGATGATTGTTAAATAGCGGATGAGTCCGCCCATCTGCTCATGCATGGATCCAGTCAACCGCCAACCGACACAACTGATTGCCATGAAGGCCGAACCATGACTTATTACAAGAACAATGCCAAAGAAAGATTTCAGATTTGAATAAAAATTTATGCAACGACATAACAATAATGGCAATGTCTTGACTGTGTAGGTTTATTGCAAACCTAGTTCGCAATCACTGCTTGTTTGCCCATTCTTGTAAATTATTATTTAGGAATTATATAATCCGTTTTATTACTTTCCTACCTTTTGGAGGCATTTCGTAGTTCTTGTGTAGGGCTAGTACTATCTCGCGACGTAGGATCTCCTTCCAATAGCAACCGTGGTGCGAAAATTACATCCTGTAGCTTCATTACTTCCTTTTTTTCTGTAGATTACAAAGGTCTACCTACGCAGGATGCTTTCCTACAAGTCGCCAGCAGGCGACCTGACTAGGTGATGCTGCTCGACGTGGCGCCGCGACGCGGCGCGGCGAACAGCAAAATTATTTACGGCAACACAACAGTAAGTAATTGCAGGATGTAGCGAGTGGTAAGGAACAGGATGAGCGGTCGGTGGCGGCAGAATGGCGGCGACCATAGATGGGATAAAATGCAGACAGAGTAAAGAGGATGCACTTGTTAGGGCATTGTTGCCCTAATAAACTTAATGACGAACACTCGAAGTTCATGATTTGTGTGGTTCCCTTGCTCGTGCCTCATGTCCACAACTTAGGCGCGCGCGACCCAGGTCACTGGTAGCGACAAGTTCCTGACGACCGGAGGCTTGCCCGGGACTGGGGTAACGGCCCCATGGCAGGTAGGTGTTTTTTGGAGGCTGGATGCCGCAGTAGAGTGGTGACAGGGCTGCGTAGGGACCGCACTGCCTTGCCCCTCGATCATGCTCTGCTCCACCAGCACGTCGTGATGCCGTCACCTGCCCTGTCCAGGATTGTGCCTCACCACCAGCACACCATGCTGCCATCATCTGGGATGGGAGGAGGGGTGGTGGAGGCGGGGGGAGTAACGGCGGAGGCGGGGGGAGGGGTGGCAGAGGTGGGGGGAGGGGTGGCGGAGGCGGGGGGAGGGGCGGCGGAGGCGGGGGGAGGGGCGGCGGAGGCGGGGGGAGGGGCGGCGGAGGCAGGGGGAGGGGCGGCGGAGGCGGGGGAAGGGGCCGCGGAGGCGAGGGAAGGGGCGGCGGAGGCGGGGAAGGGGCGGTGGAGGCGGGGGAGGGGCGGCGGAGGCGGGGCGAGGGGCGGCGGAGGGGGGGGAGGGGCGGCGGAGGCGGGGGGAGGGGGAAACGGCGGCAAGAGGATATGGTGCATCCATAAGTCAATCCATACGGTCGTTTATGCGTGTCCTATGTCTGTTTCGGATCTTAATGAGCTCTATGCGTCTGTGCATCTTTCTGTGCCTCTATCGGTCGCTCGCTCGGTTCGTCCTGCTAATGTGCATGCATTCCCTGTTTACGATTGCAGATTGAGCCGCTGGTGCTGATAGTCAACGGGTGGCTCCAGGATAGGCGGCGTGAAAGGCAACTTCACATCTTGCAAGAGGGGACTTCAGGCGACACAAACACAGGTACAGCTGTGCTTCCCCCCCGACGCCTGGCAAATGATCCCACCATCCATACAGAATGTCCCAACAAATTTTCTGTGTGTTTTTCGCTCGACCTGGACTTGGCTGTGCTTCCCCCCGACGCCTGGGAATTATTCCATGCCTCCCACCATCCGTACAGAATGCCCCAACGAATTTTCTGTGTGCTTTTGGCTCGACCAGCACTTGGCAGTGCTTCCCCCTGACGCCTGGCAATTATTCCGAGCCTTCCAGCATCCGTACCAATGTTCCCCAACGATTTTTGCCGTGTGTTTTGGCTCGACCAGCACTTGGCAGTGCTCCCCCCCGACGCCTGGCAATAATTCCGAGCCTTCCAGCATCCGTACCAATGTTCCCCAACGATTTTTGCCGTGTGTTTTGGCTCGACCAGCACTTGGCAGTGCTTCTCCCCGACCCCTGGCAATAATTCCGAGCCTTCTAGCATCTGTACCAATGGTCCCCAACGATTTTTGCCGTGTGTTTTGGCTCGACCAGCACTTGGCAGTGCTTCTCCCCGACCCCTGGCAATTATTCCGAGCCTTCCAGCATCTGTACCAATGGTCCCCAACGATTTTTGCCGTGTGTTTTGGCTCGACCAGCACTTGGCAGTGCTTCCCCCAGACGCCTGGCAATAATTCCGAGCCTTCCAGCATCTGTACCAATGGTCCCCAACGATTTTTGCCGTGTGTTTTGGCTCGACCAGCACTTGGCAGTGCTTCCCCCAGACGCCTGGCAATAATATATATAATAACCCTAAAACCCTAACCCCCCACGCACACTGCTGGCACAGCATGGCCGCAGCACAGCGTGGCGGTGGTGCTGTGTGGCGGAGGCGCAGCATGGCGGTGATGCAGTGTTAAGGCGGCAAAGCATGAAGGGAGCACAGTATGGCGTCGGTGCAGCAGCACCATGCGGCGGCAATGCAACGTGGCAGCAGCACAATGAGGCGGCATTCAAGCAGCATGAGGGCATCACCGTGCATGGCGGTAGCGATGCAGAGCGGCAGTGAACTAGTGCGGAAGCGGTGCAGCGCAGCAGCGGTGCAGCAGAGTAGCCACGCAACGCGGCAGCGGTGCGGCACGGCGCGGAAGTCGCACAGCGCGGCTTCCGTGCTGCGCGACTACCGCGCTCCACGGCTGCCACGCTGCGCGACTTCCGCGCCGCATCGCTGCCGCGCTGCACGGCTACCGTGCTGTGCGGCTAAAAATTTTATCCCCCGAAAATCGCCCCCATCGCGACTTTCGCCGCCATTTTTCACCCTGTCTTTGCGCCCTCCCCACTCAAAATATGCTGCAATTACTTACCGCTGTATTTCCATATATATTGCTGCATCTCGCCACACTCGTTGAGCAGCGCCGCCTCGTCCAGATGAATGGCGGCTTGTCTAACAGCGTCCTGTAGACATGAACCGTTGATTGCTGTAGTAAAAGGCAACAGTATCTATAGGATTTCGTCCCTTAAAGATCTGCAACTAATCGTGTGCTAGTGGGACGCGATGTCGAGAAAACATACTAGCCCTATTTAACATTGCCATTTTCGTTATCTCGTTACATATATTTGCCTTTCAAACTGAAATCTTTTTTTGGCACTGTTCTTGTAATGACTCATCATTTGGCCTTCATGACAAGTCATTTGTGTCGGTTGGCGGTTGGCCGGATCCATGCATGGGCAGATGGGCGGACTCCTCTGCTATTTAACCATCATACGCCCGCCTATCCCTTAACCTTTCCACTAATATTTTAGTGCAATAATTGTATGTGTCACGGGCTGCTTCATGTATGTGTTTCCAGTAATAAGGCTGCAGCCAAGGATCCAACCCCATCACAGAATAGTGCTTAAATCATGTGAAACCTGCATGTTCGTGTGTTGCTGCATGTTTTGTGCTGGACCTTACACAAGAACAATATATTTCACAATGCAATTTCCATGCCTACAGCTACCAAACACCAGCACAGCTACTGTGACCCATGGGACGGTGCCATGACCCATGGGTTGGCTGCGACCAAAGATGCTAACGGTCCTGTTGTTTCCAATGTACCTCCAAGTCCGCCACCAGTAACTCCTCCAGTATTTACGCCACATTTAGTTACACCATCAATTCCGCCACCTGTAACAAACCAGGTATTCCTCAGGTTCAGCCACAACCTTGGCCTTCGATGCCGCCAGCACGTTACCTCTGATTTCGCCACACTGTGGCCCTCTGATTTCGCCACACTGTGGCCCTCGATGCCGCCAGCACGTTACCTCTGATTCCGCCACACTGTGGCCCTCAATGCCGCCAGCACGTTACCTCTGATTCCGCCACCAGTTACACCTCTGATGATTAGGACACACGGGTTACACCACCAGTTACACTTCTGGTTATTCAGCCACCACCATTTACATGAATGGTGAGTGTTCCTTTCAGGGGCATTGAATGTTTGGTGCAACAGGAAGGGGGTGCAGCAGAGGGGGGGCGACGGCGGCAGGGGAGGGGGGGTGACAGGGGCGGGCAGGCAAGTGCGGTTTGAAGGGTTGGGTGTGTTGCACAGGCAACGGCGTTGGGTGGCGACAGCGGCAGGGGAGGGGGGGTGACAGGGGCGGGCAGGCAAGTGCGGTTTCAAGGGTTGGGTGTGTTGCACAGGTGACGGCGTTGGGTGGCGACAGCGGCAGGGGAGGGGGGGTGACGGGGGCGGGCAGGCAAGTGCGGTTTCAAGGGTTGGGTGTGTTGCACAGGCGACGGTGTTGGGTGGCGACAGCGGCAGGGGAGGGGGGGTGACAGGGGCGGGCAGGCAAGTGCGGTTTCAAGGGTTGGGTGTGTTGCACAGGTGACGGCGTTGGGTGGCGACAGTGGCAGGGGAGGGGGTGTGACGAGGGTGGGCAGGCAAGTGCGGTTTCAAGGGCTGGGTGCGTGGGACGGGCGACAGAGGTGGGTGGTGACAGCGGCAGGGGAAGGGGGGTGACGGGGACGGGCAGATGAGTGCTACTGTTCGTTTGCACACCATCTACTGCACTTGATCCATTTGTTTTATCCTTGCTTGCTATGATCTGCCCGCAGGTGCACAGATGGCCAGTGCAATCTGGTGCGCTAGCTGGCCATGATGATTGTCCTGCTGTAGGCCTACCATTATCAGCAAGACATGTTCGGTGAGTGTGCATCCTGGGCTGGGTAGCTCAGGGGTCATGATGGACGGCTGCAGCATGGTTGGGGATGGGATGGGGTTGGCACTTACGGGAAAATGGTGGGGTGGTGGTGGCGACAGGAAGGGTGGCTATGGAAGAAGTTGGTGATGGGGGGGAAGGAGTGTGGTTGTAAGGGTGGGATGGGAGGGGAAGGGATTGCTTTAGGATAGCGACAGAGGTTAGCCCCTGCCATCATTCCTTCCCTCCCCTGTCGCCACCCCTCCTGCTGCCATCACCACCACACGCCTTCCCTGTCACCGCCAAGTCCACCGTCACATTCGTGCTTACCTGCCTGCCCCCGTCTCCACCCCTCCCTGCCTCCATTGTCACCCCGCCCCTTCTCCGCCCATGCCCACCCCACCCTTGCAGCCGCATAAACCTGCCTGCCCCCGTCGCCCACCCTCCCTGCTGTCGCCACCCCGGCCCTTCTCCGCCCCTGCCCACCCCACCCTTGCAGCAACGCTTACCTGCCTGCCCCCATCGCCACCCCTCCCTGCCTCCATCGCCACCCCGCCCCTTCTTCGCCCCTGCCCACCCCACCCTTGCAGCTGTGTTTCCCTGCCTGCCCCCGTCGCGCACCCTCCCTGCCACCATCGCCACCCCGCCCCTTCTCCGCCCATGCCCACCCCACCCTTGCAGCTGTGTTTCCCTGCCCGCCCCCGTCGCCACCCCTCCCTGCCTCCATCGCCACCCCGCCCCTTCTCCGCCCCTGCCCACCCCACCCTTGCAGCTGTGTTTCCCTGCCCGCCCCCGTCGCCCACCCTCCCTGCAACCATCGCCACCCCGCCCCTTCTCCGCCCCTGCCCACCCCACCCTTGCAGCTGTGTTTCCCTGCCTGCCCCCATCGCCCACCCTCCCTGCCACCATCACCACCCTGCCCCTTCTCCGCCCCTGCCCACCCCACCCTTGCAGCTGTGTTTCCCTGCCCGCCCCCGTCGCCACCCCTCCCTGCCTCCATCGCCACCCCGCCCCTTCTCCGCCCCTGCCCACCCCACCCTTGCAGCTGTGTTTCCCTGCCTGCCCCCATCGCCCACCCTCCCTGCCACCATCACCACCCCGCCCCTTCTCCGCCCCTGCCCACCCCACCCTTGCAGCTGTGTTTCCCTGCCCGTCCCCGTCGCCACCCCTCCCTGCCTCCATCGCCACCCCGCCCCTTCTCCGCCCCTGCCCACCCCACCCTTGCAGCTGTGTTTCCCTGCCTGCCCCCGTCGCCCACCCTCCCTGCCTCCATCGCCACCACACTCATGTCCCTGTTGCCAGCCAGCCCACCCTTGCAGCTGTGTTTCCCTGCCTGCCCCCGTCGCCCACCCTCCCTGCCACCATCGCCACCCCGCACCTTCTCCGCCCTTGCCCACCCCACCCTTGCAGCTGTGTGTCCCTGCCCGCCCCCGTCGCCACCCCTCCCTGCCTCCATCGCCACCACACTCATGTCCCTGTTGCCAGCCAGCCCACCCTTGCAGCTGTGTTTCCCTGCCTGCCCCCGTCGCCCACCCTCCCTGCCACCATCACCACCACACTCATGTCCCTGTTGCCAGCCAGCCCACCCTTGCAGCTGTGTTTCCCTGCCTGGCCCTGTCGCCATTTCTTCTCTCCCCCCGTGCCACCTCTCCCTGCCGCTGTCAACACCACACCCCCTATCCCATTCTGCCCAACCCAGTATTGCAAGCCCGCTTACCTATCTGGACCCTCCTTGCCACCCCTCCCTGCCGCCATCACTGCTGCAACCCTCCACTGTCCACTAGTGAAACCGTGCTTACCTGCACAACCCTGTTGCCATTTGTCCCCGCCCATGACGCCACCCCTCCCTGACACCGTTGCCATCACACCCTCGCACCAAACCCTGTCAACATACCCAACCTACCATAGCAACGGCACTTACCTCCTCGTCCCGGTCACCACCCCTCCCGGCAGCCATCACCGCCCCGCCTCATCCCCGTTGCCACCCATTGCAACCTTGCTTACGTGTCCGCCCCCGTCGGCACCCCTCCCTGCCGATTTCACCAACCTACCCCTTCCCCCGTCGCCGCCCAGCTCACCTACCAGCCTTCGTCACCACCCCTTGCTGCCACCATCACTGCCCCACCCGTTCCCTGTTATTGCCCACCCCACCATTGCAACCGCACTTAACGTTTCTGCCCGTGTCACCACCCCACCCTACAGCCATTGCCGCCCGAACCAATCCGGCCAATCTCCAGCCAGACCACCCTCGCCACCACATATCATGTGGGGGATGTCCTGGTAAGTGGCGGGGCAAGGTGGGGCAGCAGCAAGGGAGGGGAGGGGCAGCATTCTGGGGTGGAGATAAATGAGGGGAGGGGCAAAGAGTTGGGAGGGGGCAATGGCAGAGTGGATGGGCAAGGGGAGAAAAGGGGGGAGGCAGCAATAATTGGGGAGGGGGCCATGGAAGGGGCCGTGATGGGGATATGGTTAGGGGTGGCGACATGGGCAGGAGTGGGGCAGTGCGTGATTCAGGAGGGGATGCTCGGCAATCATGAGGTGGTTTGGGGGCTAAGGAGCTGGCCGACTTTGGAGGGGTGGGCCCCTGACAGGGCAGTGAAGGGATGGCGACCGGGACACATTGGGGTTGCAGATAAGGAGGGAAGGGAGGGGCCACATAATGGGGGGGCAATGAAGCAGCCCATGATGCATACAATTATTGCACTAATAGATGAGTGGAAAGGCAAATGTATAGGCGGGCGGATGATTGTTAAATAGCGGATGAGTCCGCCCATCTGCTCATGCATGGATCCAGTCAACCGCCAACCGACACAACTGATTGCCATGAAGGCCGAACCATGACTTATTACAAGAACAATGCCAAAGAAAGATTTCAGATTTGAATAAAAATTTATGCAACGACATAACAATAATGGCAATGTCTTGACTGTGTAGGTTTATTGCAAACCTAGTTCGCAATCACTGCTTGTTTGCCCATTCTTGTAAATTATTATCCGTTTTATTACTTTATTACTTTATCCGTTTATTATTATCCGTTTTATTATCCGTTTTATCCCTAATCCGTTTTATTACTTTCCTACCTTTTGGAGGCATTTCGTAGTTCTTGTGTAGGGCTAGTACTATCTCGCGACGTAGGATCTCCTTCCAATAGCAACCGTGGTGCGAAAATTACATCCTGTAGCTTCATTACTTCCTTTTTTTCTGTAGATTACAAAGGTCTACCTACGCAGGATGCTTTCCTACAAGTCGCCAGCAGGCGACCTGACTAGGTGATGCTGCTCGACGTGGCGCCGCGACGCGGCGCGGCGAACAGCAAAATTATTTACGGCAACACAACAGTAAGTAATTGCAGGATGTAGCGAGTGGTAAGGAACAGGATGAGCGGTCGGTGGCGGCAGAATGGCGGCGACCATAGATGGGATAAAATGCAGACAGAGTAAAGAGGATGCACTTGTTAGGGCATTGTTGCCCTAATAAACTTAATGACGAACACTCGAAGTTCATGATTTGTGTGGTTCCCTTGCTCGTGCCTCATGTCCACAACTTAGGCGCGCGCGACCCAGGTCACTGGTAGCGACAAGTTCCTGACGACCGGAGGCTTGCCCGGGACTGGGGTAACGGCCCCATGGCAGGTAGGTGTTTTTTGGAGGCTGGATGCCGCAGTAGAGTGGTGACAGGGCTGCGTAGGGACCGCACTGCCTTGCCCCTCGATCATGCTCTGCTCCACCAGCACGTCGTGATGCCGTCACCTGCCCTGTCCAGGATTGTGCCTCACCACCAGCACACCATGCTGCCATCATCTGGGATGGGAGGAGGGGTGGTGGAGGCGGGGGGAGTAACGGCGGAGGCGGGGGGAGGGGTGGCAGAGGTGGGGGGAGGGGTGGCGGAGGCGGGGGGAGGGGCGGCGGAGGCGGGGGGAGGGGCGGCGGAGGCGGGGGGAGGGGCGGCGGAGGCAGGGGGAGGGGCGGCGGAGGCGGGGGAAGGGGCCGCGGAGGCGAGGGAAGGGGCGGCGGAGGCGGGGGAAGGGGCGGTGGAGGCGGGGGGAGGGGCGGCGGAGGCGGGGCGAGGGGCGGCGGAGGGGGGGGAGGGGCGGCGGAGGCGGGGGGAGGGGGAAACGGCGGCAAGAGGATATGGTGCATCCATAAGTCAATCCATACGGTCGTTTATGCGTGTCCTATGTCTGTTTCGGATCTTAATGAGCTCTATGCGTCTGTGCATCTTTCTGTGCCTCTATCGGTCGCTCGCTCGGTTCGTCCTGCTAATGTGCATGCATTCCCTGTTTCCGATTGCAGATTGAGCCGCTGGTGCTGATAGTCAACGGGTGGCTCCAGGATAGGCGGCGTGAAAGGCAACTTCACATCTTGCAAGAGGGGACTTCAGGCGACACAAACACAGGTACAGCTGTGCTTCCCCCCCGACGCCTGGCAAATGATCCCACCATCCATACAGAATGTCCCAACAAATTTTCTGTGTGTTTTTCGCTCGACCTGGACTTGGCTGTGCTTCCCCCCGACGCCTGGGAATTATTCCATGCCTCCCACCATCCGTACAGAATGCCCCAACGAATTTTCTGTGTGCTTTTGGCTCGACCAGCACTTGGCAGTGCTTCCCCCTGACGCCTGGCAATTATTCCGAGCCTTCCAGCATCCGTACCAATGTTCCCCAACGATTTTTGCCGTGTGTTTTGGCTCGACCAGCACTTGGCAGTGCTCCCCCGTGACGCCTGGCAATAATTCCGAGCCTTCCAGCATCCGCACCTATGTTCCCCAACGATTTTTGCCGTGTGTTTTGGCTCGACCAGCACTTGGCAATGCTTCTCCCCGACCCCTGGCAATTATTCCGAGCCTTCCAGCATCTGTACCAATGTTCCCCAACGATTTTTGCCGTGTGTTTTGGCTCGACCAGCACTTGGCAGTGCTTCCCCCTGACGCCTGGCAATAATTCCGAGCATTCCAGCATCCGTACCAATGTTCCCCAACGATTTTTGCCGTGTGTTTTGGCTCGACCAGCACTTGGCATTGCTTCTCCCCGACCCCTGGCAATTATTCCGAGCCTTCCAGCATCTGTACCAATGGTCCCCAACGATTTTTGCCGTGTGTTTTGGCTGGTCCAGCACTTGGCATTGCTTCTCCCCGACCCCTGGCAATTATTCCGAGCCTTCCAGCATCTGTACCAATGGTCCCCAACGATTTTTGCCGTGTGTTTTGGCTCGACCAGCACTTGGCAGTGCTTCCCCCTGACGCCTGGCAATAATTCCGAGCCTTCCAGCATCTGTACCAATGTTCCCCAACGATTTTTGCCGTGTGTTTTTGGCTAGTTTGGCTAGTTTTTGGCTGGTAGTTTCCCTTAGATTTTGCTGCATTAATATAAAGTTCCCTTCCCTTTTTGTTGTCCCCTGCAGGCATGCATGCTGAGGAAACAGGCACATTTCAAGTCAAGATAATTATGGAAGCAAAACTCAGGCAGGTAAGTTCAAGAGGGAAAATGAGTGTTCGAAATGGGGGCTGAATGTGTGTGTTTTTTGTTGAACATGGACATGTTAGTGATACCCCAGACGCCTAACAACCATTAAGAGTCTCCCAGGAACCATAATAATGGAAAAATCGCAACAAATGACGTTTTTTTTTGTCAGATATGGACAAGTTACTGATTCCCCCCCGACGCCTGGCAATAATTCCGAGCCTTCCAGCATCCGTACCAATGTTCCCCAACGATTTTTGCCGTGTGTTTTGGCTCGACCAGCACTTGGCAGTGCTTCTCCCCGACCCCTGGCAATAATTCCGAGCCTTCTAGCATCTGTACCAATGGTCCCCAACGATTTTTGCCGTGTGTTTTGGCTCGACCAGCACTTGGCAGTGCTTCTCCCCGACCCCTGGCAATTATTCCGAGCCTTCCAGCATCTGTACCAATGGTCCCCAACGATTTTTGCCGTGTGTTTTGGCTCGACCAGCACTTGGCAGTGCTTCCCCCAGACGCCTGGCAATAATTCCGAGCCTTCCAGCATCTGTACCAATGGTCCCCAACGATTTTTGCCGTGTGTTTTGGCTCGACCAGCACTTGGCAGTGCTTCCCCCAGACGCCTGGCAATAATTCCGAGCCTTCCAGCATCCGTACCAATGTTCCCCAACGATTTTTGCCGTGTGTTTTGGCACGACCAGCACTCGGCAGTGCTCCCCCCCGACGCCTGGCAATAATTCCGAGCCTTCCAGCATCCGTACCAATGTTCCCCAACCCTATGTCAGCAGTTTCCCCCCTAATGGGTCAGTTTCACCCACATAATCGCAATTTGGCCAATTATGGGGTACCCCCATTACGGCCATTGGGGTCCATAATGGGGGCTCTGGTACCCCATAATGGCTGGAAACCCCATAATGGACCATCATAACCCATAAGCACCCCATATCTAAGCCCCCAACATACTTCACAAACATCTTCAATCAAGTCAAAAGGGGTATAATATCCACAAACATTCTGGCCTGTTATAAATTGTTGGGATAACATGTCCATCTAACATGTAATAATGCTGGAACAGCAGTCTGTTGGCATTTTTAGTGTAATTGCAGCAGGTAAGAATCATGCATGTTGACAAGGTGTAAGAAGTAAGGAATTGTGTTGTTGATCGGCCTCTGTCTATCATAGGTGGGGTGGGGTGGGTGGGGTGGGTGGGGTGGGGTGGGGTGGGGTGGGGTGGGGTGGGGTGGGTGGGGTGGGGTGGGGTGGGGTGGGGTGGGGTGGGGTGGGGTGGGGTGGGGTGGGTGGGGTGGGGTGGGGTTGATTCCATTTCGGGCATCATGAGGGCTCTCAGCAGCTCTTAAGGGCTGGGCTATGGTTGTCTTGGCTTCATGCGGCATTTATATAGACAGAGGCTGATCACTGTCTGGGGTTGTTAGGGGATCTTAACAAAGCCAAAATCGTAATCCAATTGTAGCTTTGGTCATGTTGTCATTCATTCATCATGTTGATTCTTATATGTATGAATGTTACCTTAAAAGGGATGTTATACTGTAGCGGATGACTTTCCCTGCAAAGACAACCCATGGCAGTTTATGGATGCATAAGGTGCTTCACTGTGAAGACAATAAAGTCAGGACATGCTTTCCCACCTGTGTACCCAATCTCTTCCTCTCCTTCCTTTTTCCCTCCCTCTTCTTCCCTCTTCCCTGCATCCCCTACCCTCTTTCCCTCCCTGTCTCTCCCCCTCTCCTTCAATTCCTCTTCTTCCCTCTTTCCCTCCCTATCTCTACCTCTTTCCCTCCCTCTTCTGCCTTCCCACCTTTTCTCTTTCCCTTGCTTTCCTTCCATATTTCCCTTCCTATCCTTCCCTGCCTCGTACCTTTGCTCCCTCCCTCCCTCTTTTCCTCCCTACTTCCTCCCTTCTCTCTCCCTACATACTCTCTCCCTTTCTCATTTCTTCCATCCTCATTTCTCCCTTTCCTTTCCCTCTCCTTCCTTGACCCTTATTTCTTTCACCCCTCTTCCTTCTGTCTTCCTACTTCCCATCTGCCACACTTTCCTTTCCCTACTCCCTCCTTCCATCTATCTCCATGATCCCTTCCTCTGTCTCTTCTTACTCCTTCTCTCCCAACTATCTCCCCACCTCGCTCATGCTGGATGGTTTGCTGGAGAACATTGTGGTTATCTTTGTTAATCTACGTTAATAAGAATGTATCTTGCATGTTACATACGTTACGTTCTTTGGAAAACTTGATGAAGTCTGCGGTTCAATTCCTTAGTAAGTTTATTTTTACATGTTATATCCGTAAATTGAAGGCACATGGGCCATATCCCTTATTCGCGAAAAAATACAGCGGGACCATTTGGTCCCGCTGTACATTTCCGCGAAGGACAGTGCCTGCCAATTCTATAACTTGAAATGTGCATAAAATGGCGGAAAGAATAGATGCATTCATACGAAATTGCATGGCACTGTTATTCATGAAAATGTACAGCGGGACCATTTGGTCCCGCTGTACATTTTCGCAACTGACACTGGTCGCCAATTCTACAATCTGAAATGTGTATAAAATGGATGAAAGAATAGATGCATTCAGATGAAATTGCATGGCACTGTCAGTTGCGAGAATGTACGGCCCACCTAACTTGTTCGCGAACAAGAGATATTGTCCATGTGCCTTATATTGACAGAGAATTGAATAGAAAAATTGCTCTCAGGTGGAACTGAACCGGTGTCATTACTTCCCATCCAAGGACGCGACCTACATACAGATATTGGTAGATTGGTATACACAGCATAAGTATTACAAAAAGTCATATTATCCTTTATTATTAGGCTTGCGGAAAGGTACAGTGCAACAATTTGTTGTGCTGTACTTTCGTGATGGAAATGTGAGCGAGGTTTTGTTTCTGCATGCATGATTGTAAGTGTCAAAGTGGAGTTCAACAGCATTTCTTATAGCATTCTTGTTGTTGTATAGGACTTTTTGTAATGCCAAATCTCCCTTTTAATGGCATTCATAGATAGAGGTGCCAATATTTACAGAACAATATCATTTATGTATCCTTGGCTTTTCTTGAAGATTTTTATCAATCCCTACAGGATATTCCTTTTCCACAAGCAGCAGCCATGGAAGCCTGGCGGCGGAGATGAGATCTATGCAGCAATGGATATATGCTCCAAGCTAGGAGGTAAAGGAGGATGCTTGTAAATGGTGAAGAACTATAGGGTGAGGGTTTTAGGGTTTAGAGGTCACCCTGCATATGACATGTTAGGCAATTTTCATGTAGATGGCAGCCTGCCTTGCCACATGTGCACCCTCGCCTTATACAGCACTAAGAAGAGAGGTCATTTTGGGGTTTTTGCCATATGTTAATATGTTTCCCACAGGATGGCCTGTTGGAGTAGTAAAATCAGTGGTGACTGGTTCATGGATGGAGGCTGCAGTCATATGTTTGCTGTTATAAAGTATGGTGAGTCAATAAATTTAGACTGCAGCAAAATTATATTCACATATTGAAGGGGAAGTATAAAATTGGGGTTATCCAAGCCTGGGCATAGGAAGTCAGTTGTGATAAGTATGATTACAGAAGCATCCATCCACCCATCCATCCACCCATCCATCCACCCATCCATCCACCCATCCATCCACCCATCCATCCACCCATCCATCCACCCATCTGTCCACCCATCTGTCCATCCAACCAACCATCCAACCAACCATCCATCCAAGCAACCATCCAAGCATCCATCCATTGGATGGACGAATTAGGTTGCTGAAGGAGTGAGAAGACTGCTAGCAGCCTGGACAGGTGTATTAGAGAAGTCCTTTGTTGGATCCCGACGTGCCAGTCCCATGCTGAATTGATGGAATATGCTGGAGTTTGCCACAATTCGTGTGTGTGCCTGAAGGCTGCATTGCACAGCCTTTGCATTATTGGAATGATCCCCGTAGAAAATATGCAGGGGGTTGATGCATGCTGGGTTGCTGCAGATGTGCATGGCAATCGGCTTATAGGTCAACGGGTCATGTACCGGTTGCTTGGCAGCTTTTCGTGGTCTTGGCTCCAGGTGTGTCGGGTACTGCATCCGGCCATTTTGAGGCCATCCATGCATTGCCCATAGGATGAAGTGGTGGGCTCCAATGTAGATCCCACTCCGCTGCGTTCCTGGTGAACACTTGACTCGCCTCCCCACCAGGAAGTATATATATCCTTTCCTGTTCTGGAACAGTAACCTCTTTTTAAGCCTGACTCTTAAGCTGCCTGGTAAAGGAGGCACCATGTAATAGTCTGCTGCCCCATCATTGTCAGCAGCAGGGTGTCCAACAGCTGCTGCTGGTACCTGCTGGCCCTGTTGGGGCTGTTGGTATGGAAGACCCCCACTGGGGCCCCCACCAGTAGCACCCCCCTGCTGACCTGCTGTACCACCCCCATCAGCTGATGTGGCCACCACCATTGTCAGTTCCCGTAAACGTGGCTGTGCAGATGGTCTACAGAGGGAGAGTGTTATGCATGGAGAATCCATGGGTACATGAGGCACATGCCGTCCAGCTAAATGTTGAGCAAGTCTGTCTTTAGCTGCCTGTACCTGTGCTGCTGTTAAGGTGGGTGGGTGATGGTGGGGGTGATTATCGACAAGCTGTTGTACTGTAGCCACAGGATCAACAGCAGCAGTCATCGCAGGTGCGGGCTGCTGCTGCTGCTGCTGCGGTTGCTGCGGTTGCTGGGCAGCAGCCGCAGCATCAGTTTGACGGGCAAAATATTGGTGCGCGTCTGTGAAAAAATCAGCTATATCACTTGGTAAAAGGCCTCGACTTAGAGCTGAAGCCTGTTCCATCTGAAGTAATTCCAGCATTTTTTGTGCTAAGCACGCCCGTACTCCTCCTCCAGCAGATGGACGTACAGCGGTGGGGACGATGATGGGGGCAATGAAGACCAATGGAAACCACACAAGGAGTGCATTCTCCACCACCAGTCTTTCCGTCTGGTCCATGCCCAGGGCCATGGACATATTCCGTACTGCATCATCCCACTCCTCTCTCTGATGTGCGGGGACAATGCGCCATTTTGCTTGTAGGTGGTCTCCAAGGAAGGCCATGACCCTCAGGATACCCCTCATAAGAGTTTGCCACCCCTGTGGGCAGCTGCCCTGCTGCTGCTGCTGTGCTGATGATGGTGATGATGCCTGCGGCTGCTGCTGTGGCTGCGGCGGTGGTGGTGGCAGTAGTGGTGATGCTGGTGATGGCGGCGGCTGGTGCTGCAGCTGTAGGGTGGTCGGGTTATAGTGCTTACTCCATAGGCCACCATCCTTTTGGGTTTTCTCCTCACGCACAAGCTCCTTGTAGCGATCGTTTCTGTTGCTGCTGCTCCGTTGGTTAGCTGTGGGATGTTGGAAGACCCGTGGCGCCACCACTGTTCCCCGGGCAGTCTGCATGTGTTTGACAAATATCTGAGATTTTAGATTTACTCGTTAGCTAGTATCAACAGCGACATGTATGGCAGCCAGCTGACAATCAGGTGGGGGATCATGGTGCACCTAGCTGGGGTCGATCCTAGGACCTCCAAGGATTCTACTCACAACTAAGACCAACATGTGTATGATAAAGCAGAAGATGAGATCATGGAGCTATTGTCATGCCTATATCCTATAATGTCCACACCACACCCATACATTAACATGCCCCAATATTGCAATACCCCGCCCCCATACCCCACTGTAACCCCACTGTACAGCATGCAGCATTCATCACTCCTGCCCCTGACTTAATTGCCTGCTGCCAGCACTTTGCTTGAGTACATTTATTTACTTGACTACATGTATGTGGACATGTGTATTTATATGGGGAACCAAAAGTGCATATATACCTTGACTTGTTGAAGTGTTGGGTGGAGCAAGCTTGCCATATTGTGGATGGATGGATTGACAGCTGCTGAAAGCCAGGGCAGGCAGGCTTGCCCCTGACGTTGGAGGCATGCCAATTGTTGGGGCAGCCAGGGGGTTTCTGGATCCAGGATGTTGCCTGCTGCTGCTACTTGCACAGCAGATGGTGTTGCCGGCATAGGTAGTACAGGAGCTGCAGCAGTAGCAGCAGCAGCAGCTGGCACAGCATGTGTGCTATCATCATGGGCAGGTATATCTGCTGCTGGGGTGGTGGATGGTCCTGATGCTGATGCTGATGATCCTGCTGCCTGCGCTGCTGCAGTGGGGTCTGTATGTTGTGCTTGCTGCTTTCGTTGTCCTCCCCCCTGCTGGACTATTCTTCTTTTTCGTTGGTGCCGCTTACGCCGGTGTTCAAGGCGGCACTGGCGTTTGCTTGCTCGCTCCTCATCAGAGTAGTTGGAGTCCTCATCCTCCAAGTTATTGTCCTGATGATGACCCTCATCATTGACCATACTACTACTGTTCCTGCCATCAGCACCACTACAACTTCTGCCAAGACTGCTACTCCTTGCTGCTGATGTTGATGACGTGTATGAGGACATGTTTGCTTGATGGGTGGGTGGCTGGCAAGGACCCTTCCTACTTACAGATGTGTCTAGGCAGTACATAGAAATAAAGAGGTATGCATGCTTTATGTCAGAGAGAAAGAAAGAGAGAGAGAGAGAGAGAGTATGTGTGTGAGGGGGGAAAGGGGACAGACAGACAGACAGACAGACAGACAGACAGACAGACAGACAGACAGACAGACAGACAGACAGACAGCAATAGACAGGGAGGGTGTGAGTGTGGCACATATATGTGGCACATGCACACTAAGAAACCCTAGAGATAGACACAGTGAGTCAAAGACAGAAATGTCCCAACCTTCATAGTGCCCATCCCCTTATTATTTCCCTATCCCCTCATCCCATGCCTCCCCTTGCTTATTATCCCATCCCCCCCCTGCTTTCTCCCATCTTTATCCCTGCCATGTATGTAGTACATACATCCCCCCTTCCCCCCCCTTATATATCTCCCCATATCCTTCCTTCTCCTTATCCCTGCATGCCATAACTGCTGCCTCCATCCCCTCTGCATTATTTATATATTATCCCTGCTCCCCACCCCACCCCCACCCCTGCATATTATTATGTAGATTTCTTCTGATAAAGCTAGCTATCAAGCTAGAGCAGCCCATCCATGCATATGCATGCATGCCAGCCATCCAGCCACACACATCTATCTATACACATACCTGTATGTATATATATGCATGTGTATCTGCCACCATGCATATACACATGCTAACAGCAGCCCATCCAGCAACTTCTAAGCTCTGCTTGCATCTATTATTAAGCCCTGCATTACTTGATGATTGATGATGTACGGATGCTATATAGATACAGCAGCCATCTATCTAATTATGCATGTGATGAGTGGCTGGGTATACTATGTATGGAGATATCTATTAACTGTGGGAGGCAGCATAGCAGGGTTACATACATGCAGGGTTATATTGCTGGGATTTTTTGCTTTTGTGGGTACTCTAGCAAGCTATGTTATGGCAGCATGCTCTGCTGCTGATGGCTTATTAGAGCTGCTGCTGTCTATATTTGCCTGCCTCCTTGATTGCTCCATCCTGCTGGGTTTCTCATCAGGGTTTGCTTGTCTTGGTTTCTTATTATACTGTTATTTATAGCTAGATAATAATGGCAGTATGTAATTATAAACATTGTGGCAGAGTAGTAATAATGCAGTTTGATTGGCATCGCGCACGGCTGTTGTTCGGTGGTTGTTGTTGTTGCTGTTGTGCGCCGGCGGGCCAGCCCGTAGTGTTTGTTGGGTTGTTGGGTTGGGTTGGTTGGTCTGGACTGCTTTTTCGTCGTCCGTGTGACTTTCCGCGATTTGAGCATAGCTTTGAGAAGCTGTTTCTTGGCCGAAGAATTCGGTTGCGATTGTTTTGTCGTTTTGTGAGGTTGAAAAGAGCCATGTGTAGCAGTCCCTGGCTCTAGGCTCCTTTCGCGCGGCAATTTCGACGATTTGCTTTGTTTTTTTCGCGCACTTTTTGCGTTATTTTGTTTTTATGTTTCAAGGATTAAATATTGCTTTTGGTTGCGCGAATGGTGCCGTCTGGGCTTCAGGGTCAGCCTGGCCATGGTCGCAGCTGACTTGTTTGACCATGCTTTCGACTACTTTTTTTTGCAATGGCTGAATAATAACGCGAGTAATTTATTTGAGAAATTAGGCGGTCGTTCTGGTGTTGTTTTGTGTCCGGCTTTGGGCCAACTGCTTTTGGACGTACTGTTAGTATAGTTACGACGCGTTATATTGTTTTGCTAAAGCTATATATATGTGTCCAATTAATTATAAAATATATAAAGATATGCAGTTTGTTTCTTTGCTGCCCTTTGTTTGTGGCTAGTTGGCTGGTTTCTGACTGTTTTGGTCGTAGCTGCCTCTGCTTTCCTTGCAAAAAGCACAAGAATGCTGTATGATAAACTATAATCATCGTTTCTGTTTCCTTGCTTTTGCATGCTGTGCGTTTGCTGCTGGTGCATTTGCTGCTGTCTCTGCCATTTTTACAGTCCGGTTTGCTGTGCTTGTGTTGTTTTCTTTGCTGTCCTGGACATTTCTGGTGTTCTTATTTCGTTAAACAAAAATCATTCTGCGTGCTTTTGCTGTCGAGTCGTTTGACTACATAGTTTGCTTCTTTGTGAGGGGGTGGGGGAGAGAAACATCATAAAGAGGCACACAGCATCTATAGAGAGGCAATATTTTTTTCACATGTTTGGTTACATTGTTCAATGGCACCCTATGCAGGCACAACGGCGGCACAATAGTTTATTATATGGCACCCCACGGCACCCCACGGCAACACCAATAAAGCGCATAAAGGCACACAACGGCGGCACCATGCAAATAATCACGCGTCCATTGCCCCACCTCGATTGCCCCACTTCCATCGCCCCGCCTTTGTTCCCCCCGCGTTCGTCGCCCCCTGCATTCGCCACCCCGCCTTCGTCACCCCCACTTCCGTTGCCCGCGTTCATCACCCCGCCTCCGTCGCCCCACACCTCTGTCACCTCACTTCCATCACCCGCCTTTGTTTCCCACCGCCTCCTTCCCCCCCTGTTCGTCGCCCCACCTCCGCCACCCCGTGTCCGTCACCCCACCTCCGCCACCCCGCGTCCGTCACCCACCTCTGCCACCCCGCGTCCGTCACCCCACCTCGCCTCCATCAACCACCTCGCCTCCATCAACCCACCCCGCCTCCGTCACCCCGCCGCCGTCACCCTGCCGCCGTCACCCCGCCACCATCACCCCGCCGCCGTCGCCCTGCCTCCGTCGCCCTGCCTCCGTCGCCCTGCCTCCGTCTCCGGCCCGGCTGCATCCGTTGCCAGCCTGGCTGCATCCGTTGCCAATCTGGCTGCGTCCGCCGCCAGCCCCACTGCCTTCGTCACCTGCCCTGCCGCCACCGTCGCCAGCACCAGCGTGACGGCAGTGCAACACAGCACATGGCGGCAGCACTGCACGATGGCGACACTGTCGTGCGGTGTTGGCAGCGCACAATTGCAGTGCAGCATGGCGGCCAGTGACGAAACCTAACCATATATATCCCACACTAACACATGCATGATGAAGCCCCCCCCCCGCCTCCCTTTCTTTCCTCTTACTGCACCCTTGCCAACCCCCAACCCCACCCTGGTCAACCCCCAGATTCCACCCCCTGCTGTACACCAGCATGTAGCGCCAGACAACATTATGGTGTGGACCATGCACCTGCAGGCACGTAGGAGGGGACAAACAGCGCACAGCGCAGTCATCAAAGTCTTTGCAACATGCGAAATAGTGTTATCACCCCTCACAGTACCAGAATTCCCCTACACCTTCAGCACAGCACTGCTGTCGCACAGCAGCACGGCAGTGCACAGCTCTAGTGGCAGCACAGCGCAATGGCAGGAAAACGCGGGCGGCAGCACAGAACAGGATTGCGACTTCCCCCCGCCTCCGTCACCCCCGTTCCCCCGCCTCCGTCGCTCCCGTTCACCCGCCTCCGTCGCTCCCGTTCACCCGCCTCCGTCGCCCCCGTTCCCCCGCCCCCCTCCGTCGCCCCTGTTCCCCCGCCTCCGTCGCCCCCGTTCCCCCACCTCCGTCGCCCCCGTTCCCCCGCCTCCGTCGCCCCCGTTCCCCCGCCCCCGTCGCCCACCCTTCCCCTTGCCTCCAGCCTCCGCCCCACTGCAGCCCTACCAGTTCCTGCTGCCTCTGTCGCCAGCGTCAGCCTGATGGCAGTGCCAGCACGGTGGTGTCATACAGAGTGACGGCAGTGCAACTTGGTGGCGGCACAATGTGCGACAGGCAGCACCAGCACGGCGGCCATGGCAGCACTGCAGCGGCAAGCAGGGCATGCTGCACAGTGCGAGGTGGTGCCGGCACAGCTGGTGGTGGTTGCAGCGCGCAGTGACAGCAGAGCACGATGGTGATGCCACCACGTCAGCTGCACAGCACAACGACTCGTGCATGGCAGCATGGCAGCGGCAACAAAACCTTACCATATCCCATGCTACAACATGCACGAGCCCGCCCTCCCCTTCACTTTATCTTATCACTCCCCTCCCAACCCCCAACCCCACCCTGCCCAGCCCCCCACCCAATTCCCCTCCCAGCCTTACCAGCATCCATCACCAGACAACATTGTCATGTAGGCCATGCACCTGCAAGCACAAAGGAGAGGGCATATAGCACACAGCTCAGGCATCAGGGTCTTTGCAACATGCCAAAACATGTCATCTCCCTCTTACCTACGTTGCCCCTCCCCCCAGTCGTCTGCGTCACCCCTTCTCCTGCCTATGTCGGCCCTCCCCCCCGCCTGCATCACCCCTCCCCCCATCTGCATCGCCCTTCCCACTGCCTGTGTCGCCCGTACCCTGCCTCCGCCACCCCTTCCGCCCACCTCCGCCACCCCTTCTGCCCACCTCCGCCCACCCCTTCCGCCCACCTCCGCCACCCCTTCCGCCACCCCTTCCGCCCCACCTCCGCCACCCCTTCCGTTTCCCGCATATTCCCCCACTCCCCACCTGCCGTACCTGCGTTTGTGTCCTTCTGGCCCCGTCCTGCCAGCTGCTATGGTGTCCATCACACCACCCATCCAGAAGCCACCAATGACATATCAGCACCAGCAGCTAAACCTGCCATAAGGACAGCATAAAAACAGATGTATTCGTGACAAACCAAAGATCCAGAAAACAGGCAACAGACATGCAGGCAAACCATCTACTAACACTATCCATGGACAACAAGGACATAATGCATGTACACCCGTCCCGTCGCCCCTCTATCACCGCCTTCGTCGCCCCTCTCACCCCGCCCCCGTCGCCCCTCTATCCCGCCCCCGTCGCCCCTCCAACCCCGCCGCCGTCGCCCCTCCAACCCCGCCCCCGTCGCCCCTCTAACCCCGCCCCCGTCGCCCCTCCACCCCTGCCGCCGTCACCCCTCTAACCCCGCCTCCGTCGCCCCTCCATCCCACTGCGGCCCTGCACCCGCCCCCACACCTTACCCTCGCTTATATCGTTCTAGCTTCCTCGCAATGTAGCAAGCATTCGTACAGGTAGCCAGTGGCGCCACAGCTGAGAACCTGCGGCAGCGGACAAGGGACGCACCCGGGCAGCAGACGTCAGGTGCATGTCAGACACGGCAAAAGAAACACAAATCAAGCAGAATAGGAAAGGGCGCTTGCAGAGATGTGGGGGGCAGCACAAACATGCGGGAAACACACGAAACACACATGTGAAGAAGTCACGATGGCGTCTGGACACCACAACGGCGGCATGGCGCCGCGGTGGCAAAGCAAGACAACCACGTAGGAAGACGACAGCTTACCTGTGTCACCGCCTCCCCCGCCCCCGTCGCCCCTCCCCCCCGCCGCCGTGCCCCTCCAACCCCGCCCCGTCGCCCCTCTATCCCCCCCCGTCGCCCCTCTATCCCCGCCCCCTCGCCCCTCTAACCCCCCCCCGCGCCCCTCAACCCCGCCTCCGTCGCCCCTCCAACCCCGCCCCGTCGCCCCTCCAACCCCCCCGCCTCGCGCCCCTCCAACCCCGCCGCCGTCGCCCCTCCAACCCCGATCCGTCGGCCCCCTCTAACCCTGCCTCCGTCGCCCCCTCCAACCCCGCCGCTCGTCGCCCCCTCCAACCCCGGCCGCCGTCGCCCCTCCAACCCCCCCGCCCCCCCGCCGTCGCCCCTCCAACCCCCCCCCCGCCGTCGCCCCTCCAACCCCCCCGCCGTCGCCCCTCTAACCCCGCCGCCGTCGCCCCCTCTAACCCGCTCCGTCGCCCTCTAACCCTGCCTCCGTCGCCCCTCTAACCCCGCTCCGTCGCCCCTCCAACCCCGCCTCGTCGCCCCTCCAACCCCGCCTCCGTCGCCCCTCCAACCCCCGCCTCCGTCGCCCTCTAAACCCCGCTGCCGTCGACCCCTTCTAACCCCGCCCTCCATCGCCCCTCTAACCCCGTCTCTGTCGCCCCTCTATCCCCGCCCCCGTCACCTCTCTATCCCCGCCCCCGTCGCCTCTTCTATCCCCGCCCCCGTCGCCCCTCTATCCCCGCCTCCGTCGCCCCTCTAACCCTGCCTCCGTCGCCCCTCTAACCCCGCCTCCGTCGCCTCTCTATCCCCGCCTCCGTCACCCCTCTAACTCCGCCCCCGTCGCCCCTCTAACCCCGCCTCCGTCGCCCCTCCAACCCCGCCCCCGTCGCCCCTCTAACCCCGCCCCCGTCGCCCCTCCAACCCCGCCGCCGTCACCCCTCCATCCCACTGCGGCCCTGCACCCGCCCCCACACCTTACCCTCGCTTATATCGTTCTAGCTTCCTCGCCAATGTAGCAAGCATTCGTACAGGTAGCCAGTGGCGCCACAGCTGAGAACCTGCGGCAGCGGACAAGGGACGCACCCGGGCAGCAGACGTCAGGTGCATGTCAGACACGGCAAAAGAAACACAAATCAAGCAGAATAGGAAAGGGCGCTTGCAGAGATGTGGGGGGCAGCACAAACATGCGGGAAACACACGAAACACACATGTGAAGAAGTCACGATGGCGTCTGGACACCACAACGGCGGCATGGCGCCGCGGTGGCAAAGCAAGACAACCACGTAGGAAGACGACAGCTTACCTGTGTCACCGCCTCCCCCGCCCCCGTCGCCCCTCTATCCCCGCCGCCGTCGCCCCTCCAACCCCGCCCCGTCGCCCCTCTATCCCCGCCCCCGTCGCCCCCTCTATCCCCGCCCCCCTCGCCCCTCTAACCCCCCGCCGTCGCCCCTCCAACCCCGCCCTCCGTCGCCCCTCCAACCCCGCCCCCGTCAACCCTCCAACCCCGCCGCCGTCGCCCCTCCAACCCCGCCGCCGTCGCCCCTCCAACCCCGCCTCCGTCGCCCCTCCAACCCCGCCGCCGTCGCCCCTCCAACCCCGCCGCCGTCGCCCCTCCAACCCCGCCGCCGTCGCCCCTCCAACCCCGCCCCCGTCGCCCCTCTAACCCCCCCGCCGTCGCCCCTCTAACCCCGCCTCCGTCGCCCCTCTAACCCCGCCTCCGTCGCCCCTCTAACCCCGCCTCCGTCGCCCCTCTAACCCTGCCTCCGTCGCCCCTCTATCCCCGCCTCCGTCGCCCCTCTATCCCCGCCTCCGTCGCCCCTCTATCCCCGCCTCCGTCGCCCCTCCAACCCCGCCTCCGTCGCCCTGTGAAATAGTCTCATCACCCTTGACTCGCATTTCCAGACTTACCCCCCCACGCACACTGCTGGCACAGCATGGCCGCAGCACAGCGTGGCGGAGGCGCAGCATGGCGGTGATGCAGTGTTAAGGCGGCAAAGCATGGAGGGAGCACAGTATGGCGTCGGTGCAGCATGGCGGCAGTGCAGCGGTGCAGCAGCACCATGCGGCGGCAATGCAACGTGGCGGCAGCACAATGAGGCGGCATTCATGCAGCATGAGGGCATCACCGTGCATGGCGGTAGCGATGCAGAGCGGCAGTGAACTAGTGCGGAAGCCACGCAGCGCAGCAGCGGTGCAGCAGAGTAGCCACGCAACACGGCAGCGGTGCGGCACGGCGCGGAAGTCGCACAGCGTGGCTTCCGTGCTGCGCGACTAACGCGCTCCACGGCTGCCACGCTGTGCGACTTCCGCGCCGCATCGCTGCCGCGCTGCACGGCTGCCGTGCTGTGCGGCTAAAATTTTATCCCCCGAAAATCGCCCCCATCGCGACTTTCGCCGCCATTTTTCACCCTGTCTTTGCGCCCTCCCCACTCAAAATATGCTGCTATTACTTACCGCTGTATTTCCATATGTATTGCTGCATCTCGCCACACTCGTTGAGCAGCGCCGCCTCATCCAGATGCATGGCGGCTTGTCTAACAGCGTCCTGTAGACATGAACCGTTGATCGCTGTAGTAAAAGGCAACATTATCTATAGGATTTCGTCCCTTAAAGATCTGCAACTAATCGTGTGCTAGTGGGACGCGATGTCGAGAAAACATGCTAGCCCTATTTAACATTGCCATTTTCGTTATCTCGTTACATATATTTGCCTTTCAAACTGAAATCTTTTTTTGGCACTGTTCTTGTAATGACTCATCATTTGGCCTTCGTGACAAGTCATTTGTGTCGGTTGGCGGTTGGCCGGATCCATGCATGGGCAGATGGGCGGACTCCTCTGCTATTTAACCATCATACGCCCGCCTATCCCTTAACCTTTCCACTAATATTTTAGTGCAATAATTGTATTTGTCACGGGCTGCTTCATGTATGTGTTTCCAGTAATAAGGCTGCAGCCAAGGATCCAACCCCATCACAGAATAGTGCTTAAATCATGTGAAACCTGCATGTTCGTGTGTTGCTGCATGTTTTGTGCTGGACCTTACACAAGAACAATATATTTCACAATGCAATTTCCATGCCTACAGCTACCAAACACCAGCACGGCTACTGTGACCCATGGGACGGTGCCATGACCCATGGGTTGGCTGCGACCAAAGATGCTAACGGTCCTGTTGTTTCCAATGTACCTCCAAGTCCGCCACCAGTAACTCCTCCAGTAGTTACGCTACATTTAGTTACACCATCAATTCCGCCACCTGTAACAAACCAGGTATTCCTCAGGTTCAGCCACAACCTTGGCCTTCGATGCCGCCAGCACGTTACCTCTGATTTCGCCACACTGTGGCCCTCTGATTTCGCCACACTGTGCCCTCGATGCCGCCAGCACGTTACCTCTGATTTCGCCACACTGTGGCCCTCGATGCCGCCAGCACGTTACCTCTGATTCCGCCACACTGTGGCCCTCGATGCCGCCAGCACGTTACCCTCTGATTTCGCCACACTGTCGCCCTCGATGCCGCCAGCACGTTACCTCTGATTCCGCCACACTGTGGCCCTCGATGCCGCCAGCACGTTACCTCTGATTCCGCCACACTGTGGCCCTCGATGCCGCCAGCACGTTACCTCTGATTCCGCCACACTGTGGCCCTCGATGCCGCCAGCACGTTACCTCTGATTCCGCCACACTGTGGCCCTTGATGCCGCCAGCACGTTACCTCTGATTCCGCCACCAGTTACACCTCTGATGATTAGGACACACGGGTTACACCACCAGTTACACTTCTGGTTATTCAGCCACCACCATTTACATGAATGGTGAGTGTTCCTTTCAGGGGCATTGAATGTTTGGTGCAACAGGAACGGGGTGCAGCAGAGGGGGCCGACGGCGGCTGGGGAGGGGGGGTGACGGGGGCGGGCAGGCAAGTGCGGTTTCAAGGGTTGGGTGTGTTGCACAGGCGACGGCGTTGGGTGGCAACAGCGGCAGGGGAGGGGGGGTGACAGGGGTGGGCAGGCAAGTGCGGTTTCAAGGGTTGGGTGTGTTGCACAGGTGATGGCGTTGGGTGGCGACAGCGGCAGGGGAGGGGGGGTGACGGGGGCGGGCAGGCAAGTGCGGTTTCAAGGGTTGGGTGTGTTGCACAGGCGACGACGTTGGGTGGCGACAGCGGCAGGGGAGGGGGGGTGACAGGGGCGGGCAGGCAAGTGCGGTTTCAAGGGTTGGGTGTGTTGCACAGGCGACGGCGTTGGGTGGTGACAGCGGCAGGGGAGGGGGGGTGACAGGGGCGGGCAGGCAAGTGCGGTTTCAAGGGTTGGGTGTGTTGCACAGGTGACGGCGTTGGGTGGCGACAGCGGCAGGGGAGGGGGGGTGACGGGGGCGGGCAGGCAAGTGCGGTTTCAAGGGTTGGGTGTGTTGCACAGGCGACGACGTTGGGTGGCGACAGCGGCAGGGGAGGGGGGATGACAGGGGCGGGCAGGCAAGTGCGGTTTCAAGGGTTGGGTGTGTTGCACAGGCGACGGCGTTGGGTGGTGACAGCGGCAGGGGAGGGGGGGTGACAGGGGCGGGCAGGCAAGTGCGGTTTCAAGGGTTGGGTGTGTTGCACAGGTGACGGCGTTGGGTGGCGACAGCGGCAGGGGAGGGGGGGTGACGGGGGCGGGCAGATGAGTGCTACTGTTCGTTTGCACAACATTCACTGCACTTGATCCATTTGTTTTATCCTTGCTTGCTATGATCTGCCCGCAGGTGCACAGATGGCCAGTGCAATCTGGTGCGCTAGCTGGCCATGATGATTGTCCTGCTGTAGGCCTACCATTATCAGCAAGACATGTTCGGTGAGTGTGCATCCTGGGCTGGGTAGCTCAGGGGTCATGATGGACGGCTGCAGCATGGTTGGGGATGGGATGGGGTTGGCACTTACGGGAAAATGGTGGGGTGGTGTTGGCGACAGGAAGGGTGGCTATGGAAGATGTTGGTGATGGGGAGGGAAGGAGTGTAGTTGTAAGGGTGGGATGGGCGGGGAAGGGAATGCTTTAGGATAGCGACAGAGGTTAGCCCCTGCCATCATTCCTTCCCTCCCCTGTCGCCACCCCTCCCTGCTGCCATCACCACCACACGCCTTCCCTGTCACCGCCAAGTCCACCGTCACATTCGTGCTTACCTGCCTGCCCCCGTCGCCACCCCTCCCTGCCTCCATCGCCACCCCGCCCCTTCTCCGCCCCTGCCCACCCCACCCTTGCAGCTGTGTTTCCCTGCCCGCCCCCGTCGCCCACCCTCCCTGCCACCATCGCCACCCCGCCCCTTCTCCGCCCCTGCCCACCCCACCCTTGCAGCTGTGTTTCCCTGCCCGCCCCCGTCGCCACCCCTCCCTGCCTCCATCGCCACCACACTCATGTCCCTGTTGCCAGCCAGCCCACCCTTGCAGCTGTGTTTCCCTGCCTGCCTCCGTCGCCCACCCTCCCTGCCACCATCGCCACCCCGCCCCTTCTCCGCCCCTGCCCACCCCACCCTTGCAGCTGTGTTTCCCTGACCGCCCCCGTCGCCCACCCTCCCTGCCACCATCGCCACCCCACCCCTCCTCCGCCCCTGCCCACCCCACCCTTGCAGCTGTGTTTCCCTGCCCGCCCCCGTCGCCACCCCTCCCTGCCTCCATCGCCACCACACTCATGTCCCTGTTGCCAGCCAGCCCACCCTTGCAGCTGTGTTTCCCTGCCTGCCTCCGTCGCCCACCCTCCCTGCCACCATCGCCACCCCCGCCCCTTCTCCGCCCCTGCCCACCCCACCCTTGCAGCTGTGTTTCCCTGCCTTCCCCCGTCGCCCACCCTCCCTGCCACCATCGCCACCCCGCCCCTTCTCCGCCCCTGCCCACCCCACCCTTGCAGCTGTGTTTCCCTGCCTGCCCCCGTCGCCCACCCTCCCTGCCCCCATCGCCACCCCGCCCCTTCTCCGCCCCTGCCCACCCCACCCTTGCAGCTGTGTTTCCCTGCCTTCCCCCGTCGCCCACCCTCCCTGCCACCATCGCCACCCCGCCCCTTCTCCGCCCCTGCCCACCCCACCCTTGCAGCTGTGTTTCCCTGCCCGCCCCCGTCGCCCACCCTCCCTGCCCCCATCGCCACCCCGCCCCTTCTCCGCCCCTGCCCACCCCACCCTTGCAGCTGTGTTTCCCTGCCTTCCCCCGTCGCCCACCCTCCCTGCCACCATCGCCACCCCGCCCCTTCTCCGCCCCTGCCCACCCCACCCTTGCAGCTGTGTTTCCCTGCCTGCCCCCGTCGCCCACCCTCCCTGCCCCCATCGCCACCCCGCCCCTTCTCCGCCCCTGCCCACCCCACCCTTGCAGCTGTGTTTCCCTGCCTGCCCCCGTCGCCCACCCTCCCTGCCACCATCGCCACCCCGCCCCTTCTCCGCCCCTGCCCACCCCACCCTTGCAGCTGTGTTTCCCTGCCTGCCCCCGTCGCCACCCCTCCCTGCCTCCATTGCCACCACACTCATGTCCCTGTTGCCAGCCAGCCCACCCTTGCAGCTGTGTTTCCCTGCCTGCCCCCGTCGCCCACCCTCCCTGCCACCATCGCCACCCCGCCCCTTCTCCGCCCCTGCCCACCCCACCCTTGCAGCAACGCTTACCTGCCTGCCCCCGTCGCCACCCCTCCCTGCCTCCATTGCCACCCCGCCCCTTCTCTGCCGCTGCCCACCCCACCCTTGCAGCAACCGTATGGTGATTGGTTTAGTCTGGTGGCAGGGGGGATGTAAGAGATTGCTATGAACGAGATAGGATCATGGCCTGTACTGCAACGTTCAGCAGCACATCACGCGATGTCAACACCTTTAGCACTAATTTAGCATTTTTAAATTTATTTACTCAGAACTCTCATAACTATATTCCTAGCTCTTTTACGCATTCTAGTTGTAGAGCTAGTACGTTTTCACGTTGTATGATCACCTTCCTAAGGTGCGAAATAATTTATTCTGTAGCTATATATCCTTTTTACTGAATAGATCCATAATCTCTATCCGCACAGGATGCTTCCCTGAAAGCGACAATGCACGCAGACAAGTCGATGCTCCTCGACATGGCGCGGCGAGGAGCAACAATTGATATGTCGTCACAACAGTAAGTAATGGTATTATGTTGCAAATGGGGAGAGGGAGAGAGCAAGGCGGCGGTGATCCGCGGCGGCGATCGGCGGTGGTGATCTGCGGCGGTGATGGGTGGCGATCGGCGGCGATCACTAGTGATCGGCGGTCATAAAGTGCGGGCATTGAAAATGATATTTCTGGGATCATAGCGCGCATTAGACACTCGTGATTTCTGTTTGGTTCATGTTGTCATGGCTCATGTCTTAATGTTTCTGCACCCAGGTGTGCTGCTCAGCTCACGACCTCCCTGGCAGCAGCAAGTTTCTGCCGACTGGAGGCTTGCCCAGGACTGCAACTAAGGCGCAATCGCACAGGTGGGTGTTCCTTTGGGGGCCGGTTGGTGCAGGGACGTGCAGCTTGATGGCGGTAAAAAGGGCGACGGAAAAAGGGGGGCAATGGAGGCGGGGGGAGGGGCGATGGGGGCGCGGGGAGGGGTGACAGCGGCGGGGGGAGGGGCAACGGAGGGGGGGGGCAGGGGCGACGGAAAAAGGGGCAGGGGCGATGGAAAAAGGGGCAGGGGCGACGGAACGGAGGGCAGGGGCGACGGAGGGGGGAGCAGGGGCGACGGCGGTGGGGGCAGGGGCGACGGCGGTGGGGGCAGCGGCGACGGCGGTGGGGGCAGGGGCGACGGCGGCGGGGGCAGGGGTGATGGCGGCGGGGGCAGGGCGACGGCGGCGGGGCAGGGGCGACGGCGGCGGGGGCAGGGGCGACGGCGGCGGGGGCAGGGGCGACGGCGGCGGGGGCAGGGGCGACGGCGGCGGGGGCAGGGGCGACGGCGGCGGGGGCAGGGGCGACGGAGGCAATGGGATATGGTGCATCTGTAATTGCCTCCGTCTGTTTGTCAATTAATCCTTCCGGTCATTTTCTATATGTCTGATATCTGTTTTTCCGGATCTTAACAAGGTGCCCTATGCGTCTGTGCATCTGTCCGCGCCTCTATTGGGTAATGGCTCGGTTCGTCCTTATGTGCGTGCATTCCATGTGTAACATTGCAGGTCTAGCTGCTAGCTGCGATAGGTAATGGGCGGCTCCTGGAGGGGCGGCCTGCAGGGCACCTTCATAGCTGGCAAGAGGGGACTGGAGGCGACACAAGCACAGGTACGCCTTGTGGCAAATGGAGGAATGTACGGTGACAGGGCTAATGAAGGTCGTCGCCTCCCAGCATCTGAACCTAATTTCCCAAACGAATTTCCGTGTGATCCCCCCGGACGCCTAATAATTATTCTGAGCCTCCCAGCATCCGAACCTATAGTCCACAACGATTTCTCTTTGTGTTTTGGGCACGATCAGGACTTGGCAGTGATCCCCCCCGACGCCTGGCAATCACTCCAAGCCTCCCAGCATACGAACCTAATGACCACAACGAATTTTCTGTGTGTTTTGGGCTCGATCTGGACGTGGCAGTGATCACCCCTGACGCCTGGCAATCATTCCGAGCCTCCCAGCATACGAACCTAATGTCCACGACGAATTATCTATGTGTTTTGGGCTTGATCTGTTTGTGGCAGTGATCCCCCCCGACGCCTGGCAATCACTCCAAGCCTCCCAGCATACGAACCTAATGACCACAACGAATTTTCTGTGTGTTCTGGACGTGGCAGTGATCACCCCTGACGCCTGGCAATCATTCCGAGCCTCCCAGCATACGAACCTAATGTCCACGACGAATTATCTATGTGTTTTGGGCTTGATCTGTTTGTGGCAGTGATCCCCCCCGACGCCTGGCAATCACTCCAAGCCTCCCAGCATACGAACCTAATGTCCACAACGAATTTTCTGTGTGTTTTGGGCTCGATCTGGACGTGGCAGTGATCACCCCCGACGCCTGGCAATCATTCCGAGCCTCCCAGCATACGAACCTAATGTCCACGACGAATTATCTATGTGTTTTGGGCTTGATCTGTTTGTGGCAGTGATCCCCCCCGACGCCTGGCAATCATTCCGAGCCTCCCAGCATACGAACCTAATGTCCACGACGAATTATCTATGTGTTTTGGGCTTGATCTGTTTGTGGCAGTGATCCCCCCCGACGCCTGGCAATCACTCCAAGCCTCCCAGCATACGAACCTAATGACCACAACGAATTTTCTGTGTGTTCTGGACGTGGCAGTGATCACCCCTGACGCCTGGCAATCATTCCGAGCCTCCCAGCATACGAACCTAATGTCCACGACGAATTATCTATGTGTTTTGGGCTTGATCTGTTTGTGGCAGTGATCCCCCCCGACGCCTGGCAATCACTCCAAGCCTCCCAGCATACGAACCTAATGTCCACAACGAATTTTCTGTGTGTTTTGGGCTCGATCTGGACGTGGCAGTGATCACCCCCGACGCCTGGCAATCATTCCGAGCCTCCCAGCATACGAACCTAATGTCCACGACGAATTATCTATGTGTTTTGGGCTTGATCTGTTTGTGGCAGTGATCCCCCCCGACGCCTGGCAATCATTCCGAGCCTCCCAGCATTAAAACCTATAGTCCACAACGATTTATCTTTGTGTTTTGGGCAAGATCAGGATGTGGCAGTGATCCCCCCCAACGCCTGGCAATCACTCCAAGCCTCCCAGCATACGAACTTAATGTCCACAACGAATTTTTGTGTGTTTTTGGCTCGATCTGTTCGTGGCAGTGATTCCCCCCGACGCCTGGCAATCATTCCGAGCCTCCCAGCATCCGAACCATATGTCAACACCAATTTTTCCATGTGTTTTGGGCATGATCAGGACGTGGCAGTGATCCCCCTCGACGCCTGGCAATTATTTCGAGCCTCCCAGCATCCGAACATGACATGCCAAACGATTTTTCCGTGTGTTTTTTGTTGTCAGAAGATAATTGTAATTCCCCTTTGACTTTGCTGTGTTGGTTTGCTGTGCCCCTGCCCTTTTATTGTCCCCTGCAGGTACGCATTACTCTTCAAGGAGCACATGAAAGCTCAACATACATTTAAGCAAACAGACAGGTAAGTAAGACGACATTTTGTTATTGCAGTGGGAAAAACGAAGTTCGAAATGGGGGGTACAGGTGTGTTTTTTTTACAAAACCACAGACATGTTAGTGATTCCCCTGATGCCAAACAAACATTGGGGGCCTCCCAGGAACCATAATAATTAAATAATCGCAGCAAAGTATGTGTTTTTTGTCAGATATGGACAAGTTCGTGGTCCCCCCGATGCCAGGCAAATATTCCGTACCTCCCACCATCCATCCAATCCGTCTCAAACAAAGATTGCAATGTGTTTTTGGCTCAATCAGGACTTGGCAGTGATCCTCCCCGACGCCTCACAATTATTCTGAGCCTCCCAGCATCCGAACCTTATGTCCACAACGAATTTTCCGTGTGTTTATGGCTTGATCATGACGTGGCAGTGGTCCCCCCCGACGCCTAACAATTATTCCGTGCCTTACACCATCCATACAGAATGTTTCAACGATTTTTCTGTGTGTTTTGGGTCGATCTGGACTTGGTTGTGCTTCCCCCCGACGCCTGGGAATTATTCCGTGCCTCCCACCATCCGTACAGAATGTCCCAACGATTTCTCTGTGTGTTTTTGGCTCGATCTGGACTTGGCTGTGATTACCCTTCGATGATTGAACAACATGCCATGTCTGTCAACCCCTGTTGGTCAGAAAACACTCGTTATTTCCCCTTGATTTTGCTGTGTTGATATACTGTTCCCCTCTCCTCATGTTGTCCCCTGCAGGCATCCGTGCTTGGTCGAGATGCACAATACAAGTTAAGGTGTAATCGGAGCAAGCATCAGACCGGTAAGTTAGGTAGGGAAAAACGGTGGTTGACATGGGTGCTCAAGGTGTGTGTTTCGTGTGTAACATAGACATGTTCGTGATTCCCCAGACGCCCAACAAACACTGGGAGGCTCCCAGGAACCATAATAATCGAATAATCAAACAAAGTACGTGTTGTTTGTCAGATATGGACAAGTAAGTGATTCCCCCCGACGCCTGGCAAAGGATCCGTGCCTCCCACCATCCATACAGAATGTCCCAACGAATTTTCTGTGTGTTTTTGGCTCGATCTGGACTTGGCTGTGCTTCCCCCCGACGCCTGGGAATTATTCCGTGCCTCCCACCATCCGTACAGAATGTTCCAACGATTTTTCTGTGTGTGTTTTTGGCTCAATCTGGACTTGGCTGTGCTTTCCCCCGACGCCTGGGAATTATTCCGTGCCTCCCACCATCCGTACAGAATGTCCCAACGAATTTTCTGTGTGTTTTTGGCTCGATCTGGACTTGGCTGTGATTACCCTTTGATGATTGAACAACATGCCATGTCTGTCAACCCCTGTTGGTCAGAAACCACTCGTTATTTCCCCTTGATTTTGCTGTGTTGATATACTGTTCCCCTCTCCTCTTGTTGTCCCCTGCAGGCATCCGTGCTTGGTCGAGATGCACAATACAAGTTAAGGTGTAATCGGAGCAAGCATCAGACCGGTAAGTTAGATAGGGAAAAACGGTGGTTGACATGGGTGCTCAAGGTGTGTGTTTCGTGTGTAACATAGACATGTTCGTGATTCCCCAGACGCCCAACAAACACTGGGAGGCTCCCAGGAACCATAATACTCGAATAATCAAAGCAAAGTACGTGTTGTTTGTCAGATATGGACAAGTAAGTGATTCCCCCCGACGCCTGGCAAAGGATCCGTGCCTCCCACCATCCATACAGAATGTCCCAACGAATTTTCTGTGTGTTTTTGGCTCGATCTGGACTTGGTTGTGCTTCCCCCCGACGCCTGGCAAAGGATCCGTGCCTCCCACCATCCATACAGAATGTCCCAACGAATTTTCTGTGTGTTTTTGGCTCGACCTGGACTTGGCTGTGCTTCCCCCGACGCCTGGGAAATATTCCGTGCCTCCCACCATCCGTACAGAATGTCCCAACGAATTCTCTGTGTGTTTTTGGCTCGATCTGGACTTGGCTGTGATTACCCTTCGATGATTGAACAACATGCCATGTCTGTCAACCCCTGTTGGTCAGAAAACACTCGTTATTTCCCCTTGATTTTGCTGTGTTGATATACTGTTCCCCTCTCCTCATGTTGTCCCCTGCAGGCATCCGTGCTTGGTCGAGATGCACAATACAAGTTAAGGTGTAATCGGAGCAAGCATCAGACCGGTAAGTTAGGTAGGGAAAAACGGTGGTTGACATGGGTGCTCAAGGTGTGTGTTTCGTGTGTAACATAGACATGTTCGTGATTCCCCAGACGCCCAACAAACACTGGGAGGCTCCCAGGAACCATAATACTCGAATAATCAAAGCAAAGTACGTGTTGTTTGTCAGATATGGACAAGTAAGTGATTCCCCCCGACGCCTGGCAAAGGATCCGTGCCTCCCACAATCCATACAGAATGTCCCAACGAATTTTCTGTGTGTTTTTGGCTCGACCTGGACTTGGCTGTGCTTCCCCCCGACGCCTGGGAATTATTCCGTGCCTCCCACCATCCGTACAGAATGTTCCAACGATTTTTCTGTGTGTGTTTTTGGCTCAATCTGGACTTGGCTGTGCTTCCCCCCGACGCCTGGGAATTATTCCTTGCCTCCCACCATCCGTACAGAATGTCCCAACGAATTCTCTGTGTGTTTTTGGCTCGATCTGGACTTGGCTGTGCTTCCCCCCGACGCCTGGGAATTATTCCGTGCCTCCCACCATCCGTACAGAATGTCCCAACGAATTTTCTGTGTGTTTTTGGCTCGACCTGGACTTGGCTGTGCTTTCCCCCGACGCCTGGGAATTATTCCGTGCCTCCCACCATCCGTACAGAATGTCCCAACGAATTCTCTGTGTGTTTTTGGCTCGATCTGGACTTGGCTGTGCTTCCCCCCGACGCCTGGGAAATATTCCGTGCCTCCCACCATCCGTACAGAATGTCCCTACGAATTTTCTGTGTGTTTTTGGCTCAATCTGGACTTGGCTGTGCTTCCCCCCGACGCCTGGGAATTATTCCGTGCCTCCCACCATCCGTACAGAATGTCCCAACGAATTTTCTGTGTGTTTTTGGCTCGACCTGGACTTGGCTGTGCTTCCCCCCGACGCCTGGGAATTATTCCGTGCCTCCCACCATCCGTACAGAATGTCCCAACGAATTTTCTGTGTGTTTTTGGCTCGACCTGGACTTGGATGTGCTTCCCCCCGACGCCTGGGAATTATTCCGTGCCTCCCACCATCCGTACAGAATGTTCCAACGATTTTTCTGTGTGTGTTTTTGGCTCGATCTGGACTTGGCTGTGCTTCCCCCGACGCCTGGGAATTATTCCTTGCCTCCCACCATCCGTACAGAATGTCCCAACGAATTCTCTGTGTGTTTTTGGCTCGATCTGGACTTGGCTGTGCTTCCCCCCGACGCCTGGGAATTATTCCGTGCCTCCCACCATCCGTACAGAATGTCCCAACGAATTTTCTGTGTGTTTTTGGCTCGACCTGGACTTGGCTGTGCTTCCCCCCGACGCCTGGGAATTATTCCGTGCCTCCCACCATCCGTACAGAATGTCCCAACGAATTTTCTGTGTGTTTTTGGCTCGACCTGGACTTGGCTGTGCTTCCCCCCGACGCCTGGGAATTATTCCGTGCCTCCCACCATCCGTACAGAATGTTCCAACGATTTTTCTGTGTGTGTTTTTGGCTCGATCTGGACTTGGCTGTGCTTCCCCCCGACGCCTGGGAATTATTCCTTGCCTCCCACCATCCGTACAGAATGTCCCAACGAATTCTCTGTGTGTTTTTGGCTCGATCTGGACTTGGCTGTGCTTCCCCCCGACGCCTGGGAATCATTCCGTGCCTCCCACCATCCATACAGAATGTCCCAACGAATTTTCTGTGTGTTTTTGGCTCGATCTGGACTTGGTTGTGCTTCCCCCCGACGCCTGGGAATTATTCCGTGCCTCCCACCATCCGTACAGAATGTCCCAACGAATTTTCTGTGTGTTTTTGGCTCGACCTGGACTTGGCTGTGCTTCCCCCGACGCCTGGGAAATATTCCGTGCCTCCCACCATCCGTACAGAATGTTCCAACGATTTTTCTGTGTGTGTTTTTGGCTCAATCTGGACTTGGCTGTGCTTTCCCCCGACGCCTGGGAATTATTCCTTGCCTCCCACCATCCGTACAGAATGTCCCAACGAATTTTCTGTGTGTTTTTGGCTCGATCTGGACTTGGCTGTGATTACCCTTCGATGATTGAACAACATGCCATGTCTGTCAACCCCTGTTGGTCAGAAAACACTCGTTATTTCCCCTTGATTTTGCTGTGTTGATATACTGTTCCCCTCTCCTCTTGTTGTCCCCTGCAGGCATCCGTGCTTGGTCGAGATGCACAATACAAGTTAAGGTGTAATCGGAGCAAGCATCAGACCGGTAAGTTAGGTAGGGAAAAACGGTGGTTGACATGGGTGCTCAAGGTGTGTGTTTCGTGTGTAACATAGACATGTTCGTGATTCCCCAGACGCCCAACAAACACTGGGAGGCTCCCAGGAACCATAATACTCGAATAATCAAAGCAAAGTACGTGTTGTTTGTCAGATATGGACAAGTAAGTGATTCCCCCCGACGCCTGGCAAAGGATCCGTGCCTCCCACCATCCATACAGAATGTCCCAACGAATTTTCTGTGTGTTTTTGGCTCGACCTGGACTTGGCTGTGCTTCCCCCCGACGCCTGGGAATTATTCCGTGCCTCCCACCATCCGTACAGAATGTTCCAACGATTTTTCTGTGTGTGTTTTGGCTCAATCTGGACTTGGCTGTGCTTTCCCCCGACGCCTGGGAATTATTCCTTGCCTCCCACCATCCGTACAGAATGTCCCAACGAATTCTCTGTGTGTTTTTGGCTCGATCTGGACTTGGCTGTGATTACCCTTCGATGATTGAACAACATGCCATGTCTGTCAACCCCTGTTGGTCAGAAAACACTCGTTATTTCCCCTTGATTTTGCTGTGTTGATATACTGTTCCCCTCTCCTCTTGTTGTCCCCTGCAGGCATCCGTGCTTGGTCGAGATGCACAATACAAGTTAAGGTGTAATCGGAGCAAGCATCAGACCGGTAAGTTAGGTAGGGAAAAACGGTGGTTGACATGGGTGCTCAAGGTGTGTGTTTTGTGTGTAACATAGACATGTTCGTGATTCCCCAGACGCCCAACAAACACTGGGAGGCTCCCAGGAACCATAATACTCGAATAATCAAAGCAAAGTACGTGTTGTTTGTCAGATATGGACAAGTAAGTGATTCCCCCCGACGCCTGGCAAAGGATCCGTGCCTCCCACCATCCATACAGAATGTCCCAACGAATTTTCTGTGTGTTTTTGGCTCGATCTGGACTTGGTTGTGCTTCCCCCGACGCCTGGGAATTATTCCGTGCCTCCCACCATCCGTACAGAATGTCCGAACGATTTTTCTGTGTGTTTTTGGCTCGATCTGGACTTGGCTGTGCTTCCCCCGACGCCTGGGAATTATTCCTTGCCTCCCACCATCCGTACAGAATGTCCCAACGAATTCTCTGTGTGTTTTTGGCTCGATCTGGACTTGGCTGTGATTACCCTTCGATGATTGAACAACATGCCATGTCTGTGAACCCCTGTTGGTCAGAAAACACTCGTTATTTCCCCTTGATTTTGCTGTGTTGATATACTGTTCCCCTCTCCTCTTGTTGTCCCCTGCAGGCATCCGTGCTTGGTCGAGATGCACAATACAAGTTAAGGTGTAATCGGAGCAAGCATCAGACCGGTAAGTTAGGTAGGGAAAAACGGTGGTTGACATGGGTGCTCAAGGTGTGTGTTTTGTGTGTAACATAGACATGTTCGTGATTCCCCAGACGCCCAACAAACACTGGGAGGCTCCCAGGAACCATAATACTCGAATAATCAAAGCAAAGTACGTGTTGTTTGTCAGATATGGACAAGTAAGTGATTCCCCCCGACGCCTGGCAAAGGATCCGTGCCTCCCACCATCCGTACAGAATGTCCCAACGAATTTTCTGTGTGTTTTTGGCTCGATCTGGACTTGGTTGTGCTTCCCCCCGACGCCTGGGAATTATTCCGTGCCTCCCACCATCCGTACAGAATGTCCGAACGATTTTTCTGTGTGTTTTTGGCTCGATCTGGACTTGGCTGTGCTTCCCCCCGACGCCTGGGAATTATTCCTTGCCTCCCACCATCCGTACAGAATGTCCCAACGAATTCTCTGTGTGTTTTTGGCTCGATCTGGACTTGGCTGTGCTTCCCCCCGACGCCTGGGAAATATTCCGTGCCTCCCACCATCCGTACAGAATGTCCCTACGAATTTTCTGTGTGTTTTTGGCTCAATCTGGACTTGGCTGTGCTTCCCCCCGACGCCTGGGAATTATTCCGTGCCTCCCACCATCCGTACAGAATGTCCCAACGAATTTTCTGTGTGTTTTTGGCTCGACCTGGACTTGGCTGTGCTTCCCCCCGACGCCTGGGAATTATTCCGTGCCTCCCACCATCCGTACAGAATGTCCCAACGAATTTTCTGTGTGTTTTTGGCTCGACCTGGACTTGGATGTGCTTCCCCCCGACGCCTGGGAATTATTCCGTGCCTCCCACCATCCGTACAGAATGTTCCAACGATTTTTCTGTGTGTGTTTTTGGCTCGATCTGGACTTGGCTGTGCTTCCCCCCGACGCCTGGGAATTATTCCTTGCCTCCCACCATCCGTACAGAATGTCCCAACGAATTCTCTGTGTGTTTTTGGCTCGATCTGGACTTGGCTGTGCTTCCCCCCGACGCCTGGGAATTATTCCGTGCCTCCCACCATCCGTACAGAATGTCCCAACGAATTTTCTGTGTGTTTTTGGCTCGACCTGGACTTGGCTGTGCTTCCCCCCGACGCCTGGGAATTATTCCGTGCCTCCCACCATCCGTACAGAATGTCCCAACGAATTTTCTGTGTGTTTTTGGCTCGACCTGGACTTGGCTGTGCTTCCCCCCGACGCCTGGGAATTATTCCGTGCCTCCCACCATCCGTACAGAATGTTCCAACGATTTTTCTGTGTGTGTTTTTGGCTCGATCTGGACTTGGCTGTGCTTCCCCCCGACGCCTGGGAATTATTCCTTGCCTCCCACCATCCGTACAGAATGTCCCAACGAATTTTCTGTGTGTTTTTGGCTCGACCTGGACTTGGCTGTGCTTCCCCCCGACGCCTGGGAATCATTCCGTGCCTCCCACCATCCGTACAGAATGTTCCAACGATTTTTTTGTGTGTGTTTTTGGCTCAATCTGGACTTGGTTGTGCTTCCCCCCGATGCCTGGGAATTATTCCGTGCCTCCCACCATCCGTACAGAATGTCCCAACGAATTCTCTGTGTGTTTTTGGCTCGATCTGGACTTGGTTGTGCTTCCCCCCGACGCCTGGGAATTATTCCGTGCCTCCCACCATCCGTACAGAATGTCCGAACGATTTTTCTGTGTGTTTTTGGCTCGATCTGGACTTGGCTGTGCTTCCCCCCGACGCCTGGGAATTATTCCGTGCCTCCCACCATCCGTACAGAATGTCCCAACGAATTCTCTGTGTGTTTTTGGCTCGATCTGGACTTGGCTGTGCTTCCCCCCGACGCCTGGGAAATATTCCGTGCCTCCCACCATCCGTACAGAATGTCCCTACGAATTTTCTGTGTGTTTTTGGCTCAATCTGGACTTGGCTGTGCTTCCCCCCGACGCCTGGGAATTATTCCGTGCCTCCCACCATCCGTACAGAATGTCCCAACGAATTTTCTGTGTGTTTTTGGCTCGACCTGGACTTGGCTGTGCTTCCCCCCGACGCCTGGGAATTATTCCGTGCCTCCCACCATCCGTACAGAATGTCCCAACGAATTTTCTGTGTGTTTTTGGCTCGACCTGGACTTGGATGTGCTTCCCCCCGACGCCTGGGAATTATTCCGTGCCTCCCACCATCCGTACAGAATGTTCCAACGATTTTTCTGTGTGTGTTTTTGGCTCGATCTGGACTTGGCTGTGCTTCCCCCCGACGCCTGGGAATTATTCCTTGCCTCCCACCATCCGTACAGAATGTCCCAACGAATTCTCTGTGTGTTTTTGGCTCGATCTGGACTTGGCTGTGCTTCCCCCCGACGCCTGGGAATTATTCCGTGCCTCCCACCATCCGTACAGAATGTCCCAACGAATTTTCTGTGTGTTTTTGGCTCAACCTGGACTTGGCTGTGCTTCCCCCCGACGCCTGGGAATTATTCCGTGCCTCCCACCATCCGTACAGAATGTCCCAACGAATTTTCTGTGTGTTTTTGGCTCGACCTGGACTTGGCTGTGCTTCCCCCCGACGCCTGGGAATTATTCCGTGCCTCCCACCATCCGTACAGAATGTTCCAACGATTTTTCTGTGTGTGTTTTTGGCTCGATCTGGACTTGGCTGTGCTTCCCCCCGACGCCTGGGAATTATTCCTTGCCTCCCACCATCCGTACAGAATGTCCCAACGAATTTTCTGTGTGTTTTTGGCTCGACCTGGACTTGGCTGTGCTTCCCCCCGACGCCTGGGAATCATTCCGTGCCTCCCACCATCCGTACAGAATGTTCCAACGATTTTTTTGTGTGTGTTTTTGGCTCAATCTGGACTTGGTTGTGCTTCCCCCCGATGCCTGGGAATTATTCCGTGCCTCCCACCATCCGTACAGAATGTCCCAACGAATTCTCTGTGTGTTTTTGGCTCGATCTGGACTTGGCTGTGATTACCCTTCGATGATTGAACAACATGCCATGTCTGTCAACCCCTGTTGGTCAGAAAACACTCGTTATTTCCCCTTGATTTTGCTGTGTTGATATACTGTTCCCCTCTCCTCTTGTTGTCCCCTGCAGGCATCCGTGCTTGGTCGAGATGCACAATACAAGTTAAGGTGTAATCGGAGCAAGCATCAGACCGGTAAGTTAGGTAGGGAAAAACGGTGGTTGACATGGGTGCTCAAGGTGTGTGTTTCATGTGTAACATAGACATGTTCGTGATTCCCCAGACGCCCAACAAACACTGGGAGGCTCCCAGGAACCAAAATAATCGAATAATCAAAGCAAAGTACGTGTTGTTTGTCAGATATGGACAAGTAAGTGATTCCCCCCGACGCCTGGCAAAGGATCCGTGCCTCCCACCATCCATACAGAATGTCCCAACGAATTTCTGTGTGTTTTTGGCTCGATCTGGACCTGGTTGTGCTTCCCCCCCGACGCCTGGGAATTATTCCGTGCCTCCCACCATCCGTACAGAATGTCCGAACGAATTTGCTGTGTGTTTTTGGCTTGATCTGGACTTGGCTGTGCTTCCCCCCGACGCCTGGGAATTATTCCGTGCCTCCCACCATCCGTACAGAATGTCCCAACGAATTTTCTGTGTGTTTTTGGCTCGATCTGGACTTGGCTGTGCTTCCCCCCGACGCCTGGGAATCATTCCGTGCCTCCCACCATCCGTACAGAATGTTCCAACGAATTCTCTGTGTGTTTTTGGCTCGATCTGGACTTGGCTGTGATTACCCTTCGATGATTGAACAACATGCCATGTCTGTCAACCCCTGTTGGTCAGAAAACACTCGTTATTTCCCCTTGATTTTGCTGTGTTGATATACTGTTCCCCTCTCCTCTTGTTGTCCCCTGCAGGCATCCGTACTTGGTCGAGATGCACAATACAAGTTAAGGTGTAATCGGAGCAAGCATCAGACCGGTAAGTTAGGTAGGGAAAAACGGTGGTTGACATGGGTGCTCAAGGTGTGTGTTTCGTGTGTAACATAGACATGTTCGTGATTCCCCAGACGCCCAACAAACACTGGGAGGCTCCCAGGAACCATAATACTCGAATAATCAAAGCAAAGTACGTGTTGTTTGTCAGATATGGACAAGTAAGTGATTCCCCCCGACGCCTGGCAAAGGATCCGTGCCTCCCACCATCCATACAGAATGTCCCAACGAATTTTCTGTGTGTTTTGGCTCGATCTGGACTTGGCTGTGCTTCCCCCCGACGCCTGGGAATCATTCCGTGCCTCCCACCATCCATACAGAATGTCCGAACGAATTTTCTGTGTGTTTTTGGCTCGATCTGGACTTGGCTGTGCTTCCCCCCGACGCCTGGGAATTATTCCGTGCCTCCCACCATCCGTACAGAATGTCCCAACGAATTTTCTTTGTGTTTTTGGCTCGATCTGGACTTGGCTGTGCTTCCCCCCGACGCCTGGGAATTATTCCGTGCCTCCCACCATCCGTACAGAATGTCCCAACGAATTTTCTGTGTGTTTTTGGCTCGATCTGGACTTGGCTGTGCTTCCCCCCGACGCCTGGGAATTATTCCGTGCCTCCCACCATCCGTACAGAATGTCCCAACGAATTTTCTGTGTGTTTTTGGCTCGATCTGGACTTGGCTGTGCTTCCCCCCGACGCCTGGGAATCATTCCGTGCCTCCCACCATCCGTACAGAATGTCCCAACACATTTTCTGTGTGTTTTTGGCTCGATCTGGACTTGGCTGTGCTTCCCCCCGACGCCTGGGAATCATTCCGTGCCTCCCACCATCCGTACAGAATGTCCCAACGAATTTTCTGTGTGTTTTTGGCTCGATCTGGACTTGGTTGTGCTTCCCCCCGACGCCTGGGAATTATTCCGTGCCTCCCACCATCCGTACAGAATGTCCCAACGATTTTTCTGTGTGTTTTTGGGTCGACCTGGACTTGGCTGTGCTTCCCCCCGACGCCTGGGAATATTCCGTGCCTCCCACCATCCGTACAGAATGTCCCTACGAATTTTCTGTGTGTTTTTGGCTCAATCTGGACTTGGCTGTGCTTCCCCCCGACGCCTGGGAATTATTCCATGCCTCCCACCATCCGTACAGAATGTCCCAACGAATTTTCTGTGTGTTTTTGGCTCGACCTGGACTTGGCTGTGCTTCCCCCCGACGCCTGGGAATTATTCCGTGCCTCCCACCATCCGTACAGAATGTTCCAACGATTTTTCTGTGTGTGTTTTTGGCTCAATCTGGACTTGGTTGTGCTTCCCCCCGACGCCTGGGAATTATTCCGTGCCTCCCACCATCCGTACAGAATGTTCCAACGAATTCTCTGTGTGTTTTTGGCTCGATCTGGACTTGGCTGTGATTACCCTTCGATGATTGAACAACATGCCATGTCTGTCAACCCCTGTTGGTCAGAAAACACTCGTTATTTCCCCTTGATTTTGCTGTGTTGATATACTGTTCCCCTCTCCTCTTGTTGTCCCCTGCAGGCATCCGTGCTTGGTCGAGATGCACAATACAAGTTAAGATGTAATCGGAGCAAGCATCAGACCGGTAAGTTAGGTAGGGAAAAACGTTGGTTGACATGGGTGCTCAAGGTGTGTGTTTCGTGTGTAACATAGATCATGTTCGTGATTCCCCAGACGCCCAACAAACACTGGGAGGCTCCCAGGAACCATAATACTCGAATAATCAAAGCAAAGTACGTGTTGTTTGTCAGATATGGACAAGTAAGTGATTCCCCCCGACGCCAAAGGATCCGTGCCTCCCACCATCCGTACAGAATATCCCAACGAATTTTCTGTGTGTTTTTGGCTCGACCTGGACTTGGCTGTGCTTCCCCCCGACGCCTGGGAATTATTCCGTGCCTCCCACCATCCGTACAGAATGTCCGAACGAATTTTCTGTGTGTTTTTGGCTCGATCTGGACTTGGCTGTGCTTCCCCCCGACGCCTGGGAATTATTCCGTGCCTCCCACCATCCGTACAGAATGTCCCAACGAATTTTCTGTGTGTTTTTGGCTCGACCTGGACTTGGCTGTGCTTCCCCCCGACGCCTGGGAATCATTCCGTGCCTCCCACCATCCATACAGAATGTCCCAACGAATTTTCTGTGTGTTTTTGGCTTGATCTGGACTTGGTTGTGCTTCCCCCCGACGCCTGGGAATCATTCCGTGCCTCCCACCATCCGTACAGAATGTCCCAACGATTTTTCTGTGTGTTTTTGGCTCGATCTGGACTTGGCTGTGCTTCCCCCCGACGCCTGGGAAATATTCCGTGCCTCCCACCATCCGTACAGAATGTCCCAACGAATTCTCTGTGTGTTTTTTGCTCGATCTGGATTTGGCTGTGATTACCCTTCGATGAATTAACAACATGCCATTTCTGTCAACCCCTGTTGGTCAGAAAACACTCGTTATTTCCCCTTGATTTTGCTGTGTTGATATACTGTTCCCCTCTCCTCTTGTTGTCCCCTGCAGGCATCCGTGCTTGGTCGAGATGCACAATACAAGTTAAGATGTAATCGGAGCAAGCATCAGACCGGTAAGTTAGGTAGGGAAAAACGGTGGTTGACATGGGTGCTCAAGGTGTGTGTTTCGTGTGTAACATAGACATGTTCGTGATTCCCCAGACGCCCAACAAACACTGGGAGGCTCCCAGGAACCATAATAATCGAATAATCAAAGCAAAGTACGTGTTGTTTGTCAGATATGGACAAGTAAGTGATTCCCCCCGACGCCAAAGGATCCGTGCCTCCCACCATCCGTACAGAATGTCCCAACGAATTTTCTGTGTGTTTTTGGCTCGACCTGGACTTGGCTGTGCTTCCCCCCGACGCCTGGGAATTATTCCGTGCCTCCCACCATCCGTACAGAATGTCCGAACGAATTTTCTGTGTGTTTTTGGCTCGATCTGGACTTGGCTGTGCTTCCCCCCGACGCCTGGGAATTATTCCGTGCCTCCCACCATCCGTACAGAATGTCCCAACGAATTTTCTGTGTGTTTTTGGCTCGACCTGGACTTGGCTGTGCTTCCCCCCGACGCCTGGGAATCATTCCGTGCCTCCCACCATCCATACAGAATGTCCCAACGAATTTTCTGTGTGTTTTTGGCTTGATCTGGACTTGGTTGTGCTTCCCCCCGACGCCTGGGAATCATTCCGTGCCTCCCACCATCCGTACAGAATGTCCCAACGATTTTTCTGTGTGTTTTTGGCTCGATCTGGACTTGGCTGTGCTTCCCCCCGACGCCTGGGAAATATTCCGTGCCTCCCACCATCCGTACAGAATGTCCCAACGAATTCTCTGTGTGTTTTTTGCTCGATCTGGACTTGGCTGTGATTACCCTTCGATGAATTAACAACATGCCATTTCTGTCAACCCCTGTTGGTCAGAAAACACTCGTTATTTCCCCTTGATTTTGCTGTGTTGATATACTGTTCCCCTCTCCTCTTGTTGTCCCCTGCAGGCATCCGTGCTTGGTCGAGATGCACAATACAAGTTAAGATGTAATCGGAGCAAGCATCAGACCGGTAAGTTAGGTAGGGAAAAACGGTGGTTGACATGGGTGCTCAAGGTGTGTGTTTCGTGTGTAACATAGACATGTTCGTGATTCCCCAGACGCCCAACAAACACTGGGAGGCTCCCAGGAACCATAATAATCGAATAATCAAAGCCAAGTACGTGTTGTTTGTCAGATATGGACAAGTAAGTGATTCCCCCCGACGCCAAAGGATCCGTGCCTCCCACCATCCATACAGAATGTCCCAACGAATTTTCTGTGTGTTTTTGGCTCGATCTGGACTTGGCTGTGCTTCCCCCCGACGCCTGGGAATTATTCCGTGCCTCCCACCATCCGTACAGAATGTCCGAACGAATTTTCTGTGTGTTTTTGGCTCGATCTGGACTTGGCTGTGCTTCCCCCCGACGCCTGGGAATTATTCCGTGCCTCCCACCATCCGTACAGAATGTCCCAACGAATTTTCTGTGTGTTTTTGGCTCGATCTGGACTTGGCTGTGCTTCCCCCCGACGCCTGGGAAATATTCCGTGCCTCCCACCATCCGTACAGAATGTCCGAACGAATTTTCTGTGTGTTTTTGGCTCGATCTGGACTTGGCTGTGCTTCCCCCCGACGCCTGGGAAATATTCCGTGCCTCCCACCAACCATACAGAATGTCCCAATCGAATTTGCCATGTGTTTTTGGCTCGATCTGGACTTGGCTGTGATTCCCCCCGATGCGTCAGAATGTTTCTATGCCTCCCACCATCCGTACAGAATGTCCCAAACGAATTTTCCGTGTGTTTTTGGCTCGATCTGGAATTGGCTGTGCATCCCCCCGACCCCTAGCAATTCTTATTAGCTTCCCACCATTCGTACCAAATGTCCCAAACGAATTTTCCGTGTGTTTTTCATTAGGTATGGACATGGCAGTAACTAACTTGTGTTTCTGGTGTTTGCTGTTCCCCCCCTTGGACATTGTCCTCTGCAGGCATGCATGCTCCTTCAAGCCATTCCATGTGTCCTCGACAACGTTTACCATGTGCATTCCATTGGATATGGATGTGGCAGTGATTTTCGACGCCTTGCAATTATTCCTAGCCTGCCATCGTCCATATGTCCCATGTGTTTCTGGTTCCGATGTGGACATGTTAGTGATTCGCTCTAGCCCTGTAAGAGATTCGGAGGTTTCAGCATCCGTATCCTGTGTCCCGAATCATGTTTTCTGTGTGTTATTCATCAAACATGGAGATGATAGTGATTCCCCCTGACTTGGCAGTGATTCCCCCCCATGCCTGTAACAGATTCTGAGTATGCCAGCATCTATACCATGTGTCCCAAACGAAGTTTAGCATGTGTTTTTCCTGAGATCCGGACATGTTGGTGATTTCCCCTGTTATTGGGGTCAGCAGTGCAGGTGCTACACACCTGGGCACATTGCTGACATATGTAGAAGTCAATCATGGATGTGTTTTGGCCTAGATACAAAGTGTGGAAGCAGACTAACATGCACAGGGGAAAAGATATTTCACCAAAGCAGGCATACCTCACCATGTATCTCAGAGGTTTTTATGATTGCAATATGATAGATAGGAAAAAGGGCTGTATGCCATGTTATGATATGGGGCATTGAGCAGCATTACAGATACCGACGGCAAAAAGACAGGCATTATGCTGGCATAGTCAAAGGGTGCTGTTAACCTGTTGTGGACCCAACTGTGCCATATGTTGCTGCTGTGGCTGGTACTCCATTTTGTAGATGCAGCTGTAGCATTACCACCACTGTCTCTATCTGCTGCTGCAGGTGATAGGATTAAGCAGCACCAAGTTGGTCACCCGGTTGTTGTAAGGGTCACCATCAATATGCCCGACACGCTTGCCACTGCTGGCGCCTCTGATCTGGCCTCCTTTAGCATCCAGGCCGAGCACCTCCATGGAAGCATTGGGAAGCCAGGCAATGGCAACCAGGTTACGAACGGCACGCATAGCATGCTTGTTCGTGGGGGGCCCCAGCTTCAGCCGAACATATGCATGGCCATCACGGCAGGCTGCTCTTGGCATGAGGTCAAGAACCTTCCCGGTTTCTTTCACGCGGACAGAGCCATTTCCATTGACCTCGTACACTGGGGCAAAGGGCACCTCCCTGAACTGCATGTACAGGGTCAGGCGAGAAGAAAAATATTTAGCATACATAGTAGGTAGACCATACATAAGCAGCAGGCAGGCAAGCATGCAGGGAAGCAAGGTCCAGGCAGGGCATGAAAGAGTCCATAAATGTGATAGTGTGAAGTGTAGTACATATTTTAAATGGAAGGATATGACGGTATGTATGCCAAAACACACATACACACATATGTTGTATCTCTGTCATACCTACGTATGGCATCGGCTTGATTGAAGGGTTCCAAAGAACTGGCAATCTTGGATAGACACTACCCATACATACCCCTGGACATTACAACATACACATACCTCCTCCTCCCGTGCCTTGTCAGCCAAGTCCTCAGGCTGGGGTCGCTTGGCTAATAAGGTTTCAAGCTCACGCTGAAGTTTTGCCCGCTTCTGTACTGGGCCACCACTGCTTCCACCAAAAGCTGCACACAGTCGGCGGGGGCGGCAGCTACTGGCTTGTGTTGACAGCTTAGAAGCTCCCTCCTGCTGCTCTCTGTTCTTGCATTCTTCCAGCTCCATCTGCAGCTGCTCTATGCGGTTGTCCTCAGCCTTTCTCTTTCTGCGATTCAGAGCCAAGTATTCGGCCACCCTTTTCACAGGGGCCGCATCATCTGAATCATAGGCGAATGTTGAGTCATCCACTTCCTCCTCACCCCCATAAACCTCCTTAATCAACGTGGTGGTGGGTGATGTCGAGAAGATATAGGCGCAGTACTTTGCACCACCTAGACAGGTGAACGGGTAAATCGGAAAAACATGTGAATAAGTAGACATTTGAAAAGGTGGACAGCTAGAAAAGTCGATTGGCAGACTGATACATGGTTAGGCTGATGGGTAGGCTGGTTGGCCATTTACATAGTGGGGAGTGGGATGGTGGGATAATGGGATGGGGAGCAGTGGGATGGTGGGGTGTTTGGATGAGCTGGGGTGGGATGAGGGATGGGGGAACGGAGGGATGGGATGGTAGGGGGGACGAGGGGCTGGGGAGACAGGCGGATGGGGGATGGGGGACAGGTGGACAGGGGGACAGGGATCTAGGGGGATGGGGGGAAAGGGGGATGAAGATATAACCATTCCAATCCAATTATCACAATAAAACATGCAGCCAAACACCACTTACTTCCAGACTGGGAGCAGCCCTTTTTCATGGCCTCAAGTTTGAGGCCCATGAAGCCATAGGCCGCCATCACCTGCTCCACTTCGGCCACCGCATGGGAGATCACAATCATGCCCTACAAGGGGATGGAGGAATGTGATATTAATTATATTGTAAGAACTACACGAAGGAAGTGTATGTTTGGAGAGTTAGTAAAGTGATGACATCTATGGAACAAATCATCATATTTTTGTTATATACATAGATGCAAGGGGAGGGGAGGTACATAAAATACCTTGATGGACTGGCGGTATGTGTTGAACAGCTGGCCGACTGCAGCCTTGTCCGAGGGGCTCCAGCCCTCCCAGAAGGTATAAATGAAGGTGGGTGGAGGAGACAGTGCCATGACCTGCATTTATAAATAGAAGTTTGATTATTTCCAAAGCATTTCTATTATAAGTTATAAGGAGGCAGGGGCAGACCTTATCCTTGTCTTGTGTATGTGTCAACTATGTGTGTAACACTGGTGCAATAGAGCATTATGCCGGGGTGCGAAGTCCCCCATTACAATCCTCCCCGCCTTGCAGCAGACATCCTCGGGCACCCCGTAGGGCAGCTTGCGCCTTGTGCCTGACAGATGGGAATCTTTCCTTCCCAGCACTACCACAACGTTTCTTTCCCTATTGCGGTGGATCATAACCCTGACACAGCACCAACCCAGGAATCCATCGTACAGCTGACGGGATTCATAAACATCCTGACAAGAATATCATTAAATGTGCACTTACCGGGATTGACCCGGGGATCTTAGATGAGGGCTTAGGAACTCACACCAATGTAACACTGGTGCAATAGCACATAATGCAGAGTCACTCATCACAATCTATCAAATTCTTCCAATCATTCCAAAAATACTGACCTTGTTGATATCTGCATATCGGATCTTGAAGCGGTCCTGGCAGCCCGACAAGGAGCCCACATTCCCACAGACTTGGGTGATGAAAGTCCTTGCCTTCTCTACCTTCATAATGTCTATCTCAATGCCATGGACAGCAATTACATCCAGCACGGCAATGGCCACAAATCCAGGCCTGTGTGTGCATTGATATGAGGGGAAACGTCCACAATATGCTGAGAGGTAACATAAATGTGTAATATTTATGACTGGTGGTTATCATACACACACACATACATATACCTATATGCACCTCTCACAGCCACAGGTACCCTTACATAAGTACATGTACGCATACAATCATGTTGATGCATACAGGACAACCCCATTCACAGCTATCCCTGTAACGAACAGAATCGGTGCAAGATAAGAAGCAAACATTGAGCTGGCGATATAGTGGTGATAATGCAAGAGTGTTCCTACAACGAATCGAACATGAGACTTCATGGGACTTGAGCACTTCTCTTGAACACTCAGATTTCTTACTTGCACAGACTGCAGCCGACATCGAGAAGAACATCACGGGAGCCAACATTCAGGTGCTGGTTGGCCAGGCGGAACAGGTCCGCCATGTCCTTTGGCCGGAGGCTGCCATCCACACCACAGGTTCCCTGGTTCCCTCCCAATAAGACCTGTGTGCAAGGACATATAGCAAATGAGTATTGGCAACAGGACATGAAAGAGCATCCTGGATAGAAGCATATTGCTGGCTCTTAATCACCTCTGCTCTCCTAAACTCAGAAATCAACTTGTCCAGAACTTTTTTCTGTGCTGGTGGTGGCTTCTGCTTCCTATTGCACCCTCCCTGTGCAGGCATCAAACTCATTTCCTAGCCCTGCTCTGCTGCCACCACAAATATATGTTATAGACAGGTAATGATTATATATATTGTATATAGATATATATCTCAGCCTGAGACAATTAAAATTCAGGGATTATTTTTAAGCAAAGTACTCTTTAAGATTATTGCCACAACTATTAAATAAGGTCAATTATAAAGTCTACAATTCATAAGGCACTGGTGAAGAACTTGTTACTTGACATTATAACCTTTCTTATGAAGGTAGTTGGCAGTTGGGTTGGTTTGTACTAAATGTACAATGAACCTGCAACTAATCACCAGAAATCATAAATGAAAACTTATGCAAATCATGGGTAAATGACACATAACTTATGCAAAATAAAATAAATAGTATCAGAAAATACAGGTATCAGTCACAGACAGTGAAAGAATAATTGCAGGTCTTATGTTTGAACTGCTTCAGGTCCAAAGGAACACATACTTGCTCTAGAAAGCACTCATGAAGCAAAGAGTGAACACCCTACACATTTGTTGGCAATAATAAGAAGGTATGCCAATATGTTCAGGCATGCTTCATGAACATTTCCAGCCTTGCCACCAACCTACTAACCAACCAACTGCAACAACTCCAGCCATGTCTTTCCTCTGAAGCCATGTACATGCTTATGACTTATAGAATGCTGAAGTAGTACATGATATAAATTTAACATGGATATCAGCTATTATAGTCTGTACCAAAATGGCAGAGTTGGAAGATGTGCCAAGCAGATCTATGAATGTGCTTAGCCTACATGTATGAATGTATACACAGACATCATGCATCATCAGACTACATTCCTTCCCAACCCCAACAGGTGGGAGATGTTAGCATGCTCAAAGAAGGGTGCTTATGTGGGACCTAACACCCAAGAAGGCACATACAGCACCCACACAGTGATGTCCCTCATCATGAAGGAAGCTACTGCTCTTATGCCTGGTAAAACACATTTTATTGGGGCAAGCTTAAGATAACAATCCACCTTTATTCCATCCATTATTCCCGTAGTTCGCCCTCCTCTTCCTCCTCCTCTAATTCCTTGCCTTCCTGCTTACTTTGCTCTGCATTTCCTTCCATTAGCTGGTACCCTTCTCCCTTATATGCCTCCCCCATATACCCAACCTCCTCATATCCTCCCTCCTCCGCCCCTTCCTCATCATCATCATCATCATCATCATCATCATCATCATCATCATCATCATCATCATCATCGTCGTCGTCATCATCATCATCATCATCATCATCATCATCATCATCATCATCCCCCTCCTCCTCTTCCTCCTCCTCTTCCTCCTCCTCCTCATCCCCCTCCTCATATTCCTCCTCCTCCTCCTCCTCCTCATCATCATACTTCTTCTCCACTCCTTCCTCATGCTCCCCTTTCTTGTGCTGTCTCTTTCCATTTGCCTGTTTTCCTGCCTCCTCTTCATAGTTCCTGTCCTCCAGTACCTTCTTCCCAGAGGGATTAAGTTGTGCCTCACGCCACTTGTTGAGGCTGTCAACACCTGCCTGTGCCATAATGCTGCCTGGACGCTGTATGTAATGTGAGTCCCACATACGCAGGGAATTACCCATGACCTGTGCATGTGGCCGGAGGTCGGGCAGCTTGCGAGCCACCTCCTGCACAAGTGATGTATAGGCTGATGTTGAGTGGATGTGCCGGAGCTTCTGAGGTGGAATGTGCTCCCAGGGTGCTCCATAGCGCTCCTCAATATCCTTCCACTCCATGGCAAATCCATTGTTAAACGGTTGCCCATTCTTGTCTATGAGGAGGAGATGTGATGACACCTGATCCTCTGTTGGGGCACACTGCATGAGCACTGGCCGGGCATGCCTAACATAGGTCTTGATGAGGCTAGATAGATCTGATGGGAGGATGACAGTCAGGGGCTGGCCGTTTTCTGAGAACCGTGCAGTCTTATGATGGTTCAGCTCCAGCTGCATGCATGCCACACAGGCCACACGGTTTGGTGGGTTTGTAGAGCAGGATGGCCCTGATGAAGAGGGATCAGCATCCTGGTGGTTTTGTTTTCTCACTATTTCAGTGAGGTTGTTGCCACGGCAAGCACGCTGCTTGCAGTCTTTATTAGAGCAAGTGGTGATGCCAGGCACCATCAATGTGGAAAGAGCAGACATCCGAAGCGGAGGCAAGTATAAGCCAGACAAGAGAACTGCAACAAGTGCATGCATGGATGTGATTGCTGCTTCCAGACTGACGGACTTTGCAATACTCAAGTCATGCTTGAGTGCATCTGATGCAACCTCTTGAAGACTGTGGACAAATGTTAGCACCTCAGACTTATCAGGCAGGCTGTTATGTTGTATCCTACCATCTGGTACTGATATGGCTTTTGCGGATGGTGGTGGTGCTCTTGGATATGACTGCCTAAGCTGCCTTCCAATGTTATGCAGCCATTCTCGGAGACGTTTGCAATGGCTTGTCTGTGAAAAAGGGCAACAGGGACAGAAACAGTGATACTATCCGTAGATGTTCAGGATACCACAGTTATCCTTCTGTTGGGTGTAAAGATCACTCCCAAAGAATCAGTTTAAATCACCACCTAGATATGTGAAGTCCGGTGTACCCCACAGAGAAGAACAAAGTCCTCCTCACCTGATATCCTGCCGGAATGGAGGCTCGAACCCATGACCAACCCTGCACCCACCTCATTGCTAATACTTTACATAAAGTTTACTCTACATAAACCCTACACCAACTCTACGAATTCTACATACAGCCGAAATTCAATTGAAAACTCATCCACACTTGGCCATGCAAAGTTCTACCCATACATACCCCAGCATACTCCATTTTGTCCCCCTCCCTCACCCACCTGGTGGCTGTCCTGTGCATCGTGCTGCCGAAGATATTCCACAAGCTTGACCAATCTTGTGATCTCCACTGCGGTGTGTTGACGCCCAGCTCGTGCAACCATAAAGTCAATAAAGTTGATAATAATGTGCTGAGGAATGGAAATGATGAAATAGTAGGGGAATTAAGGGTTTGAATCATGGCAAGTGAGACTATATATTTTGTGCTATTTATTATGTATGGTTAATAATATGTGGAAGAGTATGAGTAATCTGAAACTGTATCATCTGTTAGGCCTTTCCTGTAGGCAGCAGACATAATGGAGATATGACACCTACCTGGTTGCTAAATAACCGAAGGGATAGGTAAGGAAGGTGAACACCAAGAAACTGGTGCGCAAATCCCAGGAACTTGGACACAGTATTCTTGATGCCCTTGTAGGTTGACTCACTGACGCCAATAGTTCCACCCGCTGTAAAGTTGTATGGGGCTCTGCACCAATTTTCAAGAGCATGTAACTCCGAGACAACTGGCATACAAGCTGGTGCCATTTTCCTCTTCCCATTGCCGATGGAGGTCAATATCCCATAGCGGGATATATCAGCACCACTCCAATGCTTCATAGGGAGTGTACTCTGGAAGGGTACCCCTGAAGGATAGTAATGCCCAGCATCAGAGCTAGCAGCTCTGGTAGAAGGAATGGTACTTCTGGTGCTTATGTAGGGTTGGGGGCCATCAGAACAAGATCGGAGGTTGGTTTTGTTAGAGGTCGCGGGCCTGTTGGGATTCCCGGATATCTTGGATGTTGTCACCTGCTGGAGTGTAGACATCACTACTGGGCTTTGTTTAGATTTTACGCTGCTGCTACAGGGTGGAGAGGAGTCCAGAACAGGAGATCTGTTTGCTTTCATGAGAGGTACCACGGGGCTGGGTTGCGCTGCAGGTTCTTTGCAGGATGTGATGAGGACAGCAGGGTCATTGGCTACAGGTGCCTGCTGGAAGCTGGGGTGTGTGGGTGGAGGGTCAGATACAGCTGTGGAGATGGGTACACCTTGGGGGCTCCTGCCAGTAGGAGCAGCCTGCTGTTGGATGGGGGTAATGGAAGGTTGGGTGCCAGAAGGGATAGATCTGATACCACATCTCACTTTATTCGCTGATGCTCCAGGAACGGTCGGGATATGGGTAGCATCATGATCCGTAGTAGGGTGTGGTTTTTTAAAAGCTTGCCTTGTAGAGATACTGTGAAACATTGCTCTGCGCGGAAAAGGTGATCCTGCTGGAGAAGGAGCGTGCTTCTCGTGCATGGGGATGGGTGGGCTTGATGAAGTGTGTTGTGCCATGACTTGGGTGTTGCTCTTGGATGGTGTGAGGCTGCTTTTTGAGGTGAATAGCATGGGGCCATCAGGGGCAGAAACACCAACATTTGATATGTTAGGGTTATGAAGCATCCCAGTTCTAGCCCCAGTGCTGCTGGTGATGACTGTGGGCTGCTGTCCTGAGTGGCTATTCAGCATTGGAACAGCTGTAGAGATACAATTCGGAGCACCATCAGTGATCACAGCTGAGGCTCCTGGGTTTCTGCCTGCTATACTGGAGGCTGTGTTACCCTGAAGCTGGGCTCTGTTATGTTGACTTGTGGCATGAGGGCCGACTCTGCGGATGACCCTCTGAAGCAGTGCAGGCGTTGAGGCAGTTGTCTGATTATTGTTGCAAAAGGAGCCTGCTGTACGGTTATTGGAGGCCATCCGTGTGTACAGAGGGAGAGCAGGAGCCGATGACTTCAGGATAGTATTCGAATCAGCCTGCTTGAAGACGTGGATGTTGGATTGTTTGGAAGGTTGTAGGCTGCATGGAGGCATGCTGTCGGGAGACCGGCACTCTGTATCAGTTATTTGGATGGTGGGGACAGTCGTCGGCTGGTGGCCACTGCTGGATGTATGAGTGGAGGTCATGGAGTATGGAGAGGTCATGGTATCTGTGTTGGTGTTGCTTACGTCAGCAGCCGGTGATGTTCCCTTGGCACCAGATGGTGATTTGGTAAGCACGGCAGCTTGATGGACAAGTACATTATGCGGGGTCGTTTTTTGTGGGACCCCAGCAGGGATGGATGTAGCCGCCACCTGGCTTTTTGGGATAGATGGCATAGGCTGCTGGGCTTCTTTTGAGCAGCCGGCAAAGCTAACCCGCCAACGGCACACAGCAGGATCAGCTTTTGTAGATATGGTGTCTGCTGTTGCGCCATCTTCTGGCCTTGTCCTAATCGTTAGTGGGGGTGTGCTAGTCCGTTGGGCTTCGGCGGCCGCTGCTGTGCTATGTTCATGTGCCATGTCACATGTGCCATCTGTGCTGTGGGGGAGAGGAGTTTGGAAACGGTCTGCCTCCTGGATTGACACTTGCAGCGGGGTATCCTTCTTATCATGCATGCCCTCCACAGAAATAATACGTTGCATGCTGCGCAGACGTTTGGCGGCTGGAAGCCTTGCTTCATACAGCTCTGCTCTTTTAAGCTGCACAGGTGTCACCGTCCCACATGTTGCATGCAAAGGTGGGTGTTCCTTTTTCAGCTCTGCTATGGATAAGCAAAGGGTGCGTAGGATGGCTACATTCCCAATGGCCCTGCATATTGCTGCACAGCTTGCCAGCTTGATTGCTGATGCTCTTTGACCAACCACCTGCAGGTCCTTCAGCCGCCCCAGCAAGATATGGTCATTCACGATGATCTTCTTCAGTGACTTCTTTGCATCCACCCAGGAGTTTAAATGCCTATCTGATATGGGTGCCCCCAAGGTGCGCAGCTGGTGGGCTACATCTTTTATGATGAGGAAATTGCGTCCACTTGCATCTGCCTCATTCCTAACAACCACCAGTGACAGAGCCCCAAGATCCTGTAGATGTATCTTGGTTCTCCAGGCAGCCCACCTTGGAGGCTTTATTGTAGAGTTGCAGATGACAGTTTGATATTTAGAGTCAAGAGGACAAAAGGTGCATGAGTCTTTTAAGATGTTTCATATATAACTAAAGGTGGTTAGGTGTAAGCAGGAAATTTCGTGTGCAGGAGACAGGGGGGAGATGCATGGAGCAGAGAGGCCACAGGGGATAGCTAGAGTTATTATTAGTGGAACCCAATGTAAATCTTTCTGTATGCATGTTTCCTGCTGGCTATGGCCCCAGGTAGGATAAACATCGGTATCAAGTCCCAATTAGCCAAAGTATATTACATATACCTATATATCAGTTAGTTAATGTATTTTTATTTTTGCTGCATGATAACATCCATTATAAACTTTATAGGTAAAACAGTTTAGATATAGTGCTACATAAATGTAAGTATATTGACAGGTTCAACAATTCAGGTGGGCTATGCTGCTATGGACGGATTATTAATTGGCCAGAGAAAAACTTACTGGAATGTTTCCCCATGGGGGGTGTGATCCACCACCTTGCCCCTTCTTATTCATGGTTGTCTGTAATCCATGACTGGGTATGCCACACACACACACACACACACACACACACACACACACACACACATACACACACACACACAAATCAATGATAAGTTTAAGCTTAAAGCATAATGGTCAAAGGTAAGTATGGCTACATCATAAAATATATATTATAACATGAGAAGCAATGAAACATTTCTAAAGTTCATGAAAACATCATCCTGACCACATGCCAAAATTCAGTAAGATGACTTCTCTATGTTTGAATAGTGGCAAGCAGCAGGAAATACTCACTTAATTGCCTGGGTGGTTGAGACTGGCAAATCAAGGAAGGACTCACAGCAGGCAGAAAAGCCAGCCCTGAGGATGGATGAAAAAGAAAGGAAATAATTGAAATATAAAACAGGCAATTTATGCAGTGGTAGGCCAAACTTGCAAAGGAAAAAAGAAGATTAAAAATCTATCTATCTATCTATCTATCTATCTATTTACCTAGCCAAGGCAGATAAGGGTACGAAGGTGGGCACTGCCAGCCAAGTGCAAGTAGGTGGTCAAGTGTTCCTTAGTAATAATAAGGATAAAAATATAATTTATATAGGAATAAAAGCAATGCACCTACAAATGAATATATAAAAGCTTACTAGTGTCAGCATTGAGCTACAGTAAGCAAACCATATGCCATGCTATTTTAGAGTTGACATCTAAAAGAAAATATATAATATATATTCAAAATTATATGAAATGAGCTCTGATATGTGCCCTCTCACATGCACTTGCAGAACAAAAGAGTGACTGGACAGTCACTAAACAGGCTGTTAAGATAAATTGAACTCATTTTGTATGCTATATCATTACACATGAATTATTTCAGCAAAATATTGTTAATTTTGGCCATGTAGGCCAACTGTAGACATATATAGACATTAATATTTTGGTCTGAAACTTGCCATTCTGCCTGCTAGACAAAACAGGCATTATAATATATGAAATATTGCTATTTTAAGTGAGCACAGAGCACTAGTTACTTACTTTGAAAGATGAAGCGACTGCCCAGTCGTTTTGGCTGGGATAATTCTAGAAGGACATACTATTTCTTAAATATTCCGTTAATTTAGGCCTTATACTTAGTTATGCATTGCAGTTGTGGTGAGGCTGGAATGGAATGCAGTCTAATTTGTTTCCTGTCCTATTTGTCCATAAATCTCCAACTAACATATTCCTCTTCATATGGCAAGCTATTAAAAGTTATATTATTCATCTATATTTATTGGATTAAACACTCACTGTATTGCTTGGGTGTTTGAGACTACCACAAGCAGAAACAACAGAAGGCAAATAGAAGGGCCAGCCCTGAGCATGGATAAAAACATTCAAGAAAATTAAATGGATTAATATAGCAAATATATTTTTTGCAATATTACACCAACCTTGCCAAGGAACGAAGAAGATGAAAGGCCACTAGGTAAGGCAGGTAAGGCAGGTAAGGCTAAGAATTGGGCACTGCCAGCCAAGTGTAAGTAGGTGGTCAACTATTCATTGGTAATAATAAGGATAAAAATATAATTTAAATAGGAATAAAAGCAATGTACCTACAAATGAATATATAAAAGCTTACTAGTGTCAGCATTGAGCTACAGTAAGCAAACCATTTGCCATGCTATTTTAGAGTTGACATCTAAAAGGTAATATAAAATATGTAATGAAAATTATGGCATGACTTATGAAATGAGCTCTTATATGTGCCTTTTCACAGGCACTTGCAGTACAAAAGAGTGACTGGACAGTCACTAACAGGCTCTTAGGACAATTGAACTCATTGTATGCTATGTCATTACATATGAATTATTTCAGCAAAATATTGTTAATTTGGCCATGTAGGCCAACTGTAGACAACGTGAATATATACTTGCCTGCCCAACTGACATTAATATTTTGGTCTGAAACTTGACATTCTGCCTGCTAGACAAAACAGGCATTATAATATATGAAAGATTGCCATTTCAAGTGAGCACAGAGCACTAGTCACTAAACTTGAAAGATGAAAGGACTGCCCAGTCCTTTTGGCTGGGATAATTTTAGAAGGACATACTATGACTTAAATATTCCATTAATTTAGGCCTTATAATAAGTTATGCATTGCAGATGTGAACTGGCTGGAAGGGATTTATGTGAGGAATGCAGTAATCATTGTTTCCTGCTGGCCTGCCTTCATGTTTATAAATCTCCAAAATTAATATGTATACATGCATGCCTGGAAGAAATAAAGTACATGGGAAAGAAGCTAGGAATTGTAGCCAATGAGAAATGTGGTGTAGGTGATTCATTCCCTACATCCATCCTGCATGTAAGCACATGGCCCTTTCCTTATATCTGCTGAAATCCTTTTGCTACAGGACTACTACTTGCCACATACCCAATCAGTCATCTGGATGAAGTGATAGGTATCTATCTGAACAACCTCCTGATATTGCTCCTTACTCCAAAAAGCACATGGGGTCATGATTGGGGGTTTAGAGGTCACCCTGCATATGACATGTTAGGCATTTTCATGTAGATGGCAGCCTGCCTTGCCACATGTGCACCCTCGCCTTATACAGCACTAAGAAGAGAGGTCATTTTGGGGTTTTTGCCATATGTTAATATGTTTCCCACAGGATGGCCTGTTGGAGTAGTAAAATCAGTGGTGACTGGTTCATGGATGGAGGCTGCAGTCATATGTTTGCTGTTATAAAGTATGGTGAGTCAATAAATTTAGACTGCAGCCAAAATTATATTCACATATTGAAGGGGAAGTATAAAATTGGGGTTATCCAAGCCTGGGCATAGGAAGTCAGTTGTGATAAGTATGATTACAGAAGCATCCATCCACCCATCCATCCACCCATCCATCCACCCATCCATCCACCCATCCATCCACCCATCCATCCCCCCATCCATCCACCCATCCATCCACCCATCTGTCCACCCATCTGTCCATCCAACCAACCATCCAACCAACCATCCATCCAAGCAACCATCCAAGCATCCATCCATTGGATGGACGAATTAGGTTGCTGAAGGAGTGAGAAGACTGCTAGCAGCCTGGACAGGTGTATTAGAGAAGTCCTTTGTTGGATCCCGACGTGCCAGTCCCATGCTGAATTGATGGATATGCTGGAGTTGCCACAATTCGTGTGTGTGCCTGAAGCTGCATTGCACAGCCTTTGCATTATTGAATGATCCCCGTAGAAAAATATGCAGGGGGTTGATGCATGCTGGGTTGCTGCAGATGTGCATGGCAATCGGCTTATAGGTCAACGGGTCCATGTACCGGTTGCTTGCAGCTTTCGTGGGTCTTGCTCCAGGTGTGTCGGGTACTGCATCCGGCCATTTTGAGGCCATCCATGCATTGCCCATAGGATGAAGTGGTGGCTCCAATGTAGATCCCACTCCGCTGCGTTCCTGGTGAACACTTGACTCGCCTCCCCACCAGGAAGTATATATATCCTTTCCTGTTCTGGACAGTAACCTCTTTTTAAGCCTGACTCTTCAGCTGCCTGTAAGGAGGGGCACCATGTAATAGTCTGCTGCCCCATCATTGTCTAGCAGCAGGGTGTCCAAACAGCTGCTGCTGGTACCTGCTGGCCCTGTTGGGGCTGTTGGTATGGAAGACCCCCACTGGGGCCCCCACCAGTAGCACCCCCTGCTGACCTGCTGTACCCACCCCCATCAGCTGATGTGGCCACCACCATTGTCAGTTCCCGTAAACGTGGCTGTGCAGATGGTCTACAGAGGGAGAGTGTTATGCATGGAGAATCCATGGGTACATGAGGCACATGCCGTCCAGCTAAATGTTGAGCAAGTCTGTCTTTAGCTGCCTGTACCTGTGCTGCTGTTAAGGTGGGTGTGGGTGATGGTGGGGGGTGATTATCGACAAGCTGTTGTACGGTAGCCACAGGATCAACAGCAGCAGTCATCGCAGGTGCGGGCTGCTGCTGCTGCTGCTGCGGTTGCTGCGGTTGCTGGGCAGCAGCCGCAGCATCAGTTGACGGGCAAAATATGGTGCGCGTCCTGTGAAAAAATCAGCTATATCACTTGGTAAAAGGCCTCGACTTAGAGCTGAAGCCTGTTCCATCTGAAGTAATTCCAGCATTTTTTGTGCTAAGCACGCCCGTACTCCTCCTCCAGCAGATGGACGTACAGCGGTGGGGACGATGATGGGGGCCAATGAAGGACCAATGGAACACCACACAAGGAGTGCATTCTCCAACACCAGTCTTTCCGTCTGGTCCATGCCCAGGGCCATGGACATATTCGTACTGCATCATCCCACTCCTCTCTCTGATGTGCGGGGACAATGCGCCATTTTGCTTGTAGGTGGTCTCCAAGGAAGGCCATGGACCCTCAGGATACCCTCATAAGAGTTTGCCACCCCTGTGGGCAGCTGCCCCTGCTGCTGCTGCTGTGCGGATGATGTGTGATGATGCCTGCGGCTGCTGCTGTGGCTGCGGCGGTGGTGGTGGCAGTAGTGGTGATGCTGGTGATGCGGCGGCTGGTGCTGCAGCTTGTAGGGTGGTGGGGTTATAGTGCTTACTCCATAGGCCACCATCCTTTTGGGTTTTCTCCTCACGCACAAGCTCCTTGTAGCGATCGTTTCTGTTGCTGCTGCTCCGTTGGTTAGCTGTGGGATGTTGGAAGACCCGTGGCGCCACCACTGTTCCCCGGGCAGTCTGCATGTGTTTGACAAATATCTGAGATTTTAGATTTACTCGTTAGCTAGTATCAACAGCGACATGTATGGCAGCCAGCTGACAATCAGGTGGGGGATCATGGTGCACCTAGCTGGGGTCGATCCTAGGACCTCCAAGGATACTACTCGCAATTGAGACCAACATGTGTATGATAGAGCAGAAGATGAGATCATGGAGCTATTGTCATGCCTATATCCTATAATGTCCACACCACACCCATACATTAACATGCCCCAATATTGCAATACCCCGCCCCCATACCCCACTGTAACCCCACTGTACAGCATGCAGCATTCATCACTCCTGCCCCTGACTTAATTGCCTGCTGCCAGCACTTTGCTTGAGTACATTTATTTACTTGACTACATGTATGTGGACATGTGTATTTATATGGGGAACCAAACGTGCATATATACCTTGACTTGTTGAAGTGTTGGGTGGAGCAAGCTTGCCATATTGTGGATGGATGGATTGACAGCTGCTGAAAGCCAGGGCAGGCAGGCTTGCCCCTGACGTTGGAGGCATGCCAATTGTTGGGGCAGCCAGGGGGTTTCTGGATCCAGGATGTTGCCTGCTGCTGCTACTTGCACAGCAGATGGTGTTGCCGGCATAGGTAGTGCAGGAGCTGCAGCAGTAGCAGCAGCAGCAGCAGCTGGCACAGCATGTGTGCTATCATCATGGGCAGGTATATCTGCTGCTGGGGTGGTGGATGGTCCTGATGCTGATGCTGATGATCCTGCTGCCTGCGCTGCTGCAGTGGGGTCTGTATGTTGTGCTTGCTGCTTTCGTTGTCCTCCCCCCTGCTGGACTATTCTTCTTTTTCGTTGGTGCCGCTTACGCCGGTGTTCAAGGCGGCACTGGCGTTTGCTTGCTCGCTCCTCATCAGAGTAGTTGGAGTCCTCATCCTCCAAGTTATTGTCCTGATGATGACCCTCATCATTGACCATACTACTACTGTTCCTGCCCTCAGCACCACTACAACTTCTGCCAAGACTGCTACTCCTTGCTGCTGATGTTGATGACGTGTATGAGGACATGTTTGCTTGATGGGTGGGTGGCTGGCAAGGACCCTTCCTACTTACTTATGACAGATATGCCTACAGATGTGTCTAGGCAGTACATAGAAATAAAGAGGTATGCATGCTTTATGTCAGAGAGAAAGAGAGAGAGAGAGAGTATGTGTGTGGGGGGGAAAGGGGACAGACGCAGACAGACAGACAGACAGCAATAGACAGCAATAGACAGGGAGAGTGTGAGTGTGGCACATATATGTGGCACATGCACACCAAGAAACCCTAGAGATAGACACAGTAAGTCAAAGACAGAAATATCTCAACCTTCATAGTTCCCATCCCCTTATTATTTCCCTAATCCCCTCATCCCATGCCTCCCCTTGCTTCTTATCCCATCCCCCCCTGCTTTTTCCCATCTTATCCCTGCCATGTATGTAGTACATACATACCCCCTTCATTCCCCCCATTATATATCTCCCCCATATCCTTCCTTCTCCTTATCCCTGCATGCCATAACTGCTGCCTCTATCCCCACTGCATTATTTATATATTATCCCTGCTCCCCACCCCACCCCCACCCCTGCATATTATTATGTAGATTTCTTCTGATAAAGCTAGCTATCTAGCTAGAGCAGCCCATCCATGCATATGCATGCATGCCAGCCATCCAGCCACGCACATCTATCTATACACATACCTGTATGCATATATATGCATGTGTATCTGCCACCATGCATATACACATGCTAGCAGCAGCCCATCCAGCAACTTCTAAGCTCTGCTTGCATCTATTATTAAGCCCTGCATTACTTGATGATTGATGATGTACGGATGCTATATAGATACAGCAGCCATCTATCTAATTATGCATGTGATCGATGAGTGGCTGGGTATACTATGTATGGAGATATCTATTAACTGTGGGAGGAGCAGCATAGCAGGGTTACATACATGCAGCAGGGTTATATTGCTGGGATTTTTTGCTTTTGTGGGTACTCTAGCAAGCTATGTTATGGTGGCAGCATGCTGCTGCTGATGGCTTATTAGAGCTGCTGCTGTCTATATTGCCTGCCTCCTTGATTGCTCCATCCTGCTGGGTTTCTCATCAGGGTTTGCTTGTCTTGGTTTCTTATTATACTGTTATTTATAGCTAGATAATAATGGCAGTATGTAATTATATACATTGTGGCAGAGTAGTAATAATGCAGTTTGATTGGCATCGCGCACGGCTGTTGTTCGGTGGTGGTGTTGTTGTTGTTGTTGCTGTTGTGCGCCGGCGGGCCAGCCCGTAGTGTTTTTGTTGGGTTGTTGGGTTGGGTTGGTTGGTCTGGACTGCTTTTTCGTCGTCCGTGTGACTTTCCGCGATTTGAGCATAGCTTTGAGAAGCTGTTTCTTGGCCGAAGAATTCGGTGCGATTGTTTTGTCGTTTTGTGAGGTGAGGTTGAAAGAAAAGAGCCATGTGTAGCAGTCCCTGGCTCTAGGCTCCTTTCGCGCGGCAATTTCGACGATTTGCTTTGTTTTTTTCGCGCACTTTTTGCGTTATTTTGTTTTTATGTTTCAAGGATTAAATATTGCTTTTTGGTTGCGCGAATGGTGCCGTCTGGGCTTCAGGGTCAGCCTGGCCATGGTCGCAGCTGACTTGTTTGACCATGCTTTCGACTACTTTTTTTTGCAATGGCTGAATAATAACGCGAGTAATTTATTTGAGAAATTAGGCGGTCGTTCTGGTGTTGTTTTGTGTCCGGCTTTGGGCCAACTGCTTTTGGACGGACTGTTAGTATAGTTACGACGCGTTATATTGTTTTGCTAAAGCTATATATATGTGTCCAATTAATTATAAAATATATAAAGATATGCAGTTTGTTTCTTTGCTGCCCTTTGTTTGTGGCTAGTTGGCTGGTTTCTGACTGTTTTGGTCGTAGCTGCCTCTGCTTTCCTTGCAAAAAGCACAAGAATGCTGTATGATAAACTATAATCATCGTTTCTGTTTCCTTGCTTTTGCATGCTGTGCGTTTGCTGCTGGTGCATTTGCTGCTGTCTCTGCCATTTTTACAGTCCGGTTTGCTGTGCTTGTGTGTGTTTTTCTTTGCTGTCCTGGACATTTCTGGTGTTCTTATTTCGTTAAACAAAAATCATTCTGCGTGCTTTTGCTGTCGAGTCGTTTGACTACATAGTTTGCTTCTTTGTGAGGGGGTGGGGGAGAGAAACATCATAAAGAGGCACACAGCATCTATAGAGAGGCAATATTTTTTTCACATGTTTGGTTACATTGTTCAATGGCACCCTATGCAGGCACAACGGCGGCACAATAGTTTATTATATGGCACCCCACGGCACCCCACGGCAACACCAATAAAGCGCATAAAGGCACACAACGGCGGCACCATGCAAATAATCACGCGTCCATTGCCCCACCTCGATTGCCCCACTTCCATCGCCCCGCCTTTGTTCCCCCCGTGTTCGTCGCCCCCTGCATTCGCCACCCCGCCTTCGTCACCCCACTTCCGTTGCCCGCGTTCATCACCCCGCCTCCGTCGCCCCACACCTCTGTCACCTCACTTCCATCACCCGCCTTTGTTTCCCACCGCCTCCTTCCCCCCCTGTTCGTCGCGCCCCACCTCCGCCACCCCGTGTCCGTCACCCCACCTCCGCCACCCCGCGTCCGTCACCCCACCTCTGCCACCCCGCGTCCGTCACCCCACCTCGCCTCCATCATCAACCCACCTCGCCTCCATCAACCCACCCCGCCTCCGTCACCCCGCCTCCGTCACCCCGCCGCCGTCACCCTGCCGCCGTCACCCCGCCACCATCACCCCGCCGCCGTCGCCCTGCCTCCGTCGCCCTGCCTCCGTCTCCGGCCCGGCTGCATCCGTTGCCAGCCTGGCTGCATCCGTTGCCAATCTGGCTGCGTCCGCCGCCAGCCCCACTGCCTTCGTCACCTGCCCTGCCGCCACCGTCGCCAGCACCAGCGTGACGGCAGTGCAACACAGCACATGGCGGCAGCACTGCACGATGGCGACACTGTCGTGCGGTGTTGGCAGCGCACAATTGCAGTGCAGCATGGCGGCAGTGACGAAACCTAACCATATATATCCCACACTAACACATGCATGATGAAGCCCCCCCCCGCCTCCCTTTCTTTCCTCTTACTGCACCCTTGCCAACCCCCAACCCCACCCTGGTCAACCCCCAGATTCCACCCCCTGCTGTACACCAGCATGTAGCGCCAGACAACATTATGGTGTGGACCATGCACCTGCAGGCACGTAGGAGGGGACAAACAGCGCACAGCGCAGTCATCAAAGTCTTTGCAACATGCGAAATAGTGTTATCACCCCTCACAGTACCAGAATTCCCCTACACCTTCAGCACAGCACTGCTGTCGCACAGCAGCACGGCAGTGCACAGCTCAGTGGCAGCACAGCGCAATGGCAGGAAAACGCGGCGGCAGCACAGAACAGGATTGCGACTTCCCCCGCCTCCGTCACCCCCGTTCCCCGCCTCCGTCGCTCCCGTTCACCCGCCTCCGTCGCTCCCGTTCACCCGCCTCCGTCGCCCCCGTTCCCCCGCCCCTCCGTCGCCCCTGTTCCCCCGCCTCCGTCGCCCCCGTTCCCCCACCTCCGTCGCCCCCGTTCCCCCGCCTCCGTCGCCCCCGTTCCCCCGCCCCCGTCGCCCCCCTTCCCCTGCCTCCAGCCTCCGACTGCAGCCCTACCAGTTTCCTGCTGCCTCTGTCGCCAGCGTCAGCCTGATGGCAGTGCAGCACGGTGGTGTCATACAGAGTGACGGCAGTGCAACTTGGTGGCGGCACAATGTGCGACAGGCAGCACAGCACGGCGGCCATGCAGCACTACTGCAGCGGCACAGCATGGGAGCTGCACAGTGCGAGGTGGCGGCACAGCCGCCTGGTGGTGGTGCAGCGCAGTGACAGCAGAGCACGATGGTGATGCCACACGTCAGCTGCACAGCACAACGACTGTGCATGGCAGCATGGCAGCGGCAACAAAACCTTACCATATCCCATGCTACAACATGCACGAGCCCGCCCTCCCCTTCACTTTATCTTATCACTCCCCTCCCAACCCCCAACCCCACCCTGCCCAGCCCCCCACCCAATTCCCCTCCCAGCCTTACCAGCATCCATCACCAGACAACATTGTCATGTAGGCCATGCACCTGCAAGCACAAAGGAGAGGGCATATAGCACACAGCTCAGGCATCAGGGTCTTTGCAACATGCCAAAACATGTCATCTCCCTCTTACCTACGTTGCCCCTCCCCCCAGTCGTCTGCGTCACCCCTTCTCCTGCCTATGTCGGCCCTCCCCCCGCCTGCATCACCCCTCCCCCCATCTGCATCGCCCTTCCCACTGTGTGTCGCCCGTACCCTGCCTCCGCCACCCCTTCCGCCCACCTCCGCCACCCCTTCTGCCCACCCCGCCACCCCTTCCGCCCACCTCCGCCACCCCCTTCCGCCACCCCTTCCGCCCACCTCCGCCACCCCTTCCGTTTCCCGCATATTCCCCCACTCCCCACCTGCCGTACCTGCGTTTGTGTCCTTCTGGCCCCGTCCTGCCAGCTGCTATGGTGTCCATCACACCACCCATCCAGAAGCCACCAATGACATATCAGCACCAGCAGCTAAACCTGCCATAAGGACAGCATAAAAACAGATGTATTCGTGACAAACCAAAGATCCAGAAAACAGGCAACAGACATGCAGGCAAACCATCTACTAACACTATCCATGGACAACAAGGACATAATGCATGTACACCCGTCCCGTCGCCCCTCTATCACCGCCCCCGTCGCCCCTCTCACCCCGCCCCCGTCGCCCCTCTATCCCCGCCCCCGTCGCCCCTCCAACCCCGCCGCCGTCGCCCCTCCAACCCCGCCCCCGTCGCCCCTCTAACCCCGCCCCCGTCGCCCCTCCACCCCTGCCGCCGTCACCCCTCTAACCCCGCCTCCGTCGCCCCTCCATCCCACTGCGGCCCTGCACCCGCCCCCACACCTTACCCTCGCTTATATCGTTCTAGCTTCCTCGCCAATGTAGCAAGCATTCGTACAGGTAGCCAGTGGCGCCACAGCTGAGAACCTGCGGCAGCGGACAAGGGACGCACCCGGGCAGCAGACGTCAGGTGCATGTCAGACACGGCAAAAGAAACACAAATCAAGCAGAATAGGAAAGGGCGCTTGCAGAGATGTGGGGGGCAGCACAAACATGCGGGAAACACACGAAACACACATGTGAAGAAGTCACGATGGCGTCTGGACACCACAACGGCGGCATGGCGCCGCGGTGGCAAAGCAAGACAACCACGTAGGAAGACGACAGCTTACCTGTGTCACCGCCTCCCCCGCCCCCGTCGCCCCTCTATCCCCGCCGCCGTCGCCCCTCCAACCCCGCCCCGTCGCCCCTCTATCCCCGCCCCCGTCGCCCCTCTATCCCCGCCCCCCTCGCCCCTCTAACCCCCCCGCCGTCGCCCCTCCAACCCCGCCTCCGTCGCCCCTCCAACCCCGCCCCCGTCAACCCTCCAACCCCGCCGCCGTCGCCCCTCCAACCCCGCCGCCGTCGCCCCTCCAACCCCGCCTCCGTCGCCCCTCCAACCCCGCCGCCGTCGCCCCTCCAACCCCGCCGCCGTCGCCCCTCCAACCCCGCCGCCGTCGCCCCTCCAACCCCGCCCCCGTCGCCCCTCTAACCCCCCCGCCGTCGCCCCTCTAACCCCGCCTCCGTCGCCCCTCTAACCCCGCCTCCGTCGCCCCTCTAACCCCGCCTCCGTCGCCCCTCTAACCCTGCCTCCGTCGCCCCTCTATCCCCGCCTCCGTCGCCCCTCTATCCCCGCCTCCGTCGCCCCTCTATCCCCGCCTCCGTCGCCCCTCCAACCCCGCCTCCGTCGCCCTGTGAAATAGTCTCATCACCCTTGACTCGCATTTCCAGACTTACCCCCCCACGCACACTGCTGGCACAGCATGGCCGCAGCACAGCGTGGCGGAGGCGCAGCATGGCGGTGATGCAGTGTTAAGGCGGCAAAGCATGGAGGGAGCACAGTATGGCGTCGGTGCAGCATGGCGGCAGTGCAGCGGTGCAGCAGCACCATGCGGCGGCAATGCAACGTGGCGGCAGCACAATGAGGCGGCATTCATGCAGCATGAGGGCATCACCGTGCATGGCGGTGGCGGTAGCGATGCAGAGCGGCAGTGAACTAGTGCGGAAGCCACGCAGCGCAGCAGCGGTGCAGCAGAGTAGCCACGCAACACGGCAGCGGTGCGGCACGGCGCGGAAGTCGCACAGCGTGGCTTCCGTGCTGCGCGACTAACGCGCTCCACGGCTGCCACGCTGTGCGACTTCCGCGCCGCATCGCTGCCGCGCTGCACGGCTGCCGTGCTGTGCGGCTAAAAATTTTATCCCCCGAAAATCGCCCCCATCGCGACTTTCGCCGCCATTTTTCACCCTGTCTTTGCGCCCTCCCCACTCAAAATATGCTGCTATTACTTACCGCTGTATTTCCATATGTATTGCTGCATCTCGCCACACTCGTTGAGCAGCGCCGCCTCATCCAGATGCATGGCGGCTTGTCTAACAGCGTCCTGTAGACATGAACCGTTGATCGCTGTAGTAAAAGGCAACATTATCTATAGGATTTCGTCCCTTAAAGATCTGCAACTAATCGTGTGCTAGTGGGACGCGATGTCGAGAAAAACCTAGCTAGCCCTATTTAACATTGCCATTTTCGTTATCTCGTTACATATATTTGCCTTTCAAACTGAAATCTTTTTTTGGCACTGTTCTTGTAATGACTCATTTTGGCCTTCGTGACAAGTCATTTGTGTCGGTTGGCGGTTGGCCGGATCCATGCATGGGCAGATGGGCGGACTCCTCTGCTATTTAACCATCATACGCCCGCCTATCCCTTAACCTTTCCACTAATTTTTAGTGCAATAATTGTATTTGTCACGGGCTGCTTCATGTATGTGTTTCCAGTAATAAGGCTGCAGCCAAGGATCCAACCCCATCACAGAATAGTGCTTAAATCATGTGAAACCTGCATGTTCGTGTTTGCTGCATGTTTTGTGCTGGACCTTACACAAGAACAATATATTTCACAATGCAATTTCCATGCCTACAGCTACCAAACACCAGCACGGCTACTGTGACCCATGGGACGGTGCCATGACCCATGGGTTGGGCTGCGACCAAAGATGCTAACGGTCCTGTTGTTTCCAATGTACCTCCAAGTCCGCCACCAGTAACTCCTCCAGTAGTTACGCTACATTTAGTTACACCATCAATTCCGCCACCTGTAACAAACCAGGTATTCCTCAGGTTCAGCCACAACCTTGGCCTTCGATGCCGCCAGCACGTTACCTCTGATTTCGCCACACTGTGGCCCTCTGATTTCGCCACACTGTGCCCTCGATGCCGCCAGCACGTTACCTCTGATTTCGCCACACTGTGGCCCTCGATGCCGCCAGCACGTTACCTCTGATTCCGCCACACTGTGGCCCTCGATGCCGCCAGCACGTTACCTCTGATTCGCCACACTGTCGCCCTCGATGCCGCCAGCACGTTACCTCTGATTCCGCCACACTGTGGCCCTCGATGCCGCCAGCACGTTACCTCTGATTCCGCCACACTGTGGCCCTCGATGCCGCCAGCACGTTACCTCTGATTCCGCCACACTGTGGCCCTCGATGCCGCCAGCACGTTACCTCTGATTCCGCCACACTGTGGCCCTTGATGCCGCCAGCACGTTACCTCTGATTCCGCCACCAGTTACACCTCTGATGATTTAGGACACACGGGTTACACCACCAGTTACACTTCTGGTTATTCAGCCACCACCATTTACATGAATGGTGAGTGTTCCTTTCAGGGGCATTGAATGTTTGGTGCAACAGGAACGGGGTGCAGCAGAGGGGGCCGACGGCGGCTGGGGAGGGGGGGTGACGGGGGGCGGGCAGGCAAGTGCGGTTTCAAGGGTTGGGTGTGTTGCACAGCGGACGGCGTTGGGTGGCAACAGCGGCAGGGGAGGGGGGGTGGGTGGGTGGTGACAGGGGGTGGGCAGGCAAGTCGGCGGTTTCAAGGGTTGGGTGTGTGTTGCACGGAGATGGCGTTGGGTGGCGACAGCGGCAGGGGAGGGGGGGTGACGGGGGCGGGCAGGCAAGTGCGGTTTCAAGGGTTGGGTGTGTTGCACAGGCGACGGCGTTGGGTGGGGGGACAGCGGCAGGGGAGGGGGGGTGACAGGGGGGGGCAGGCAAGTGCGGTTTCAAGGGTTGGGTGTGTTGCACAGGCGACGGCGTTGGGTGGTGACAGCGGCAGGGGAGGGGGGGGGGGTGACAGGGGCGGGCAGGGGCAAGTGCGGTTTTCAAGGGTTGGGTGTGTTGCACAGGTGACGGCGTTGGGTGGCGACAGGCGGCCAGGGGAGGGGGGGGGGTTGACGGGGGCGGGCAGGCAAGTGCGGTTTCAAGGGTTTGGGTTGGGTGTGTTGCACAGGCGACGACGGTTGGGTGGGCGACAGCGGAGGGGGAGGGGGGGGCAGGGGG